>CM008286.1:46677059-46729443 GCA_002319775.1 Fagopyrum tataricum | reverse complement strand
CGTCCGACACCTTCCTCTTCTAGTCATCATCGCAACATCTCCACTCCAGCCGCCTGACAATAGGTTCGTTCTCCAGTTCTCCCTTCTACCCTCTTTGTTTCAAGTTGATATTTGATGGTCACAATCTTTGAGTCTCACACACAATCCACGATACCTCTTTCTCTTCAAGTCTTCTTCTCTTCCTTCCAAACTCTCCAATCTACTATCCATGGACTCCAATCTAGTCTCCACTCCGGCAAGACGGCAATAGGTTAGTGATTCTTCTCTTCTCTGATTCTCTAAAGGTTGGTTTCTGGGTTAGTTGATTCATTGGCGATGAGTACATGAAATCAGAGGCAAACTTGTTAAAGATGTCTATGGCTGAGATGATAATTATTGATGAATTTTCATTTAGAGTTGTGAAAAATGTGGATTTAAAGGATTTGCTACTAAGTCCCACCCTACTTTTAAAATGTCTTTACATGACACTATTGTTAAAGATAGTTATGAGTTATATTTGAATGAAAAGATGTCATTGTATAGTTAGTTGAAGAAGAACCATTAAAGAGTTAGTATGACTACAAGTGCATGGACTTCAATTAAGAATGAACTATATGATTATTACTGCTCATTTTATTGATAATGACTTTTGCTCAAGAGAATTCCGAATTTATGTGAGATCACTAGTCATAGGGGTGAAGCACTTGCGAGAGGAGTTGAGGATTGTTTGAGGGTATGTTGTTTATATGATAAATTATTTACCATCACCGTTGATAATGCTAGTTATAATGACGTGATGTGGTCATAACTTGCATATGAGATGTGTAGCCCACATTGCTAATCTGATTATGAACGACGGTTGAAGTTACATATAACTTGTGTTGAGAAAGTGAGGTCCATTATCCGGTATATAAGATACTTTCCTGTTCGATTACATTTGTTTAACGAAGAAGCTAACAAGTTAAAAGTTGAAAGCAAAAGGAAGTTAGTCCTTAATGTAGCTACTATATAAAATTCTACATATATGATGCTTGATGTTGCTTTCAAATACAAGTTTGTGTTTATCTGGGTTGATACTCTAATATGAGGTAATGATGGTTGTTAAGGGCCCAATACTACCAAGGAGTGGAAGAAAATTAAAACCCTTGTGAAGTTTTTGGGTGGGTTTTATGAGTTCACTGCAAATGGACCCGGTTCATCTTATGTGACGGTTAATAATGTTTTATTCTACATTGGTAACCTCTTCCATGTGTTGAATCAATGAATGAGCAGTGAGGATATGGATTGTCATGCATTGACTTCTCAAATAAAGCTAAAGTGTGATAAGTATTGAGGTAGTTTGCAGAAGATGTGATGATTTCTATTGCTATTATTATAAATCCAACACACAAGCTGGAAATGACTCTACAAAGAATACATGAGATGATAAAAGATTGGGAATTAGTGATGTGGAAGTTTTACCGAATAGTTAACAACCACCTCACCCACAAGTTTTATGGGATTATATGTAATATATCGGGTATCGAATCACGAGGACCATGTATGTTTAGATATAAATGATAGAAATTACGCTAATTAAAGGGAGAGGAGAGAGAGAGAGAGAGAGAGAAAGGAAGAAGAAAATATGTTTGTTGGTTTTCCAAAAAGGACAAAGAAAACAACATTTGGAGTTAACAAGAATAAGAAGGGAAGCGATCTAAGGAAACAAGAATCCACACTATAATGAATCAAAGTAAGATTACATATACGAGCCTCATGAACATTGATATATTAATATTGCAGGTAATCATCTAAAATAGTATTTGGTATACACAAACAAAGAGCGTGCTTTCCAACTCGCGTAGTTCTCAATACAACGGTTCGGCAAGTATAAGAAAACTCATTAAGAACTTAGAAATCTGAAAAAGACCAAGAGAAACCTTCGCTTGTTGTGCCTCAGTTAGAAAAGTTATGTTCGTTATGCATCTTATACCTTTCTAGAGAAACTTGCAATATAGCATATGTGAAGCATGTTGAATGATCATCCTTGAAATGTATATGAAAGTTATTTTAATTATGCATCTTATACCTTTCTATTGGTTGATGTGTGGTTTAGTAATGCATATGTATGAAATTTAAACTAAGTCCTTGCTTAGGTTCATGATAGTGTGTATTGGTTATTAACCCTAAATTTGATTGGCCTAGAAAAGCTTACATTGGTTGACACTCACTTGGGTGAAAAATACCAACCCGTAAGACAAAAGGCTAAATAAATGAAAAAAGTATAAGCAAAAAGTCACAAAGAACATCATAAGTTCAAAAATGTCAAAATGGCTATGTGATGAATGTTATTTTATTATTTTGCATTTATGCTAATGTAGTGTGAATACAAATCATGCCAAATGAGCAGTGCACATTTATTTGTTAGGCCGAGGTCAAGTAGAAAAACATTGTACAAATCCCGATCATGCTTGAGTGCACCTAAGTATATGGACTTTAGTTGTCTTTTACTCATATGGTTGAACAATGCAAACTAAGTGCAAGCATCTATAATTTCCTCTAAGTAGAAAATTTAAGTTGTCTAAACTTAAGATTCTTGACTATAGGTTTCTTGTATGAGAATATAACATTCATCTTTCATGATTATTTCATGTACATTATTCTTGACAATGTCTTATGCCTTGCCATGACACTAATATGCTGAAATTAATGAATCATCTGAAGCATATCACAAATAAAATAAAATAAAAAATATTTTTTCTTTCTTTGTATTTCTTCCTTTTATCCTTTGTATTTATATTTGCTAGGGAACAAGCAATAGCTAAGTATGGGGTATTTTGATAGCCTGTTTTCATGCAATGTTTTTAGATGCGTAATTTGTGTGTTTTTCCTTTAGTTTCAACATTCATATCTTAGCTAGAGCTCAAAATGTCAAAAGAATGTGTACCCCTGTTTTGTGTCTTTGAAGGTATTTTGGTCGAATTTGGAGCTTAAATGAAAATATCCAAGTCATCCAAGCACCACACACCATCTTATCATCCATCACATGAGAAAAATAAGGAGGAAAAACAACCAAGGATGCAAGCATGAAGCCAATGGATCTAAGGAAAACACTAAGGAAGGCCCTCGGGTTGCCAACAACTCGAGCCAAAAAGACAAGAAAACTCGAGAGAAGAAGACTTGCCACTCAAACCAAGAAGACATCAGTGAAGAAAGTTATAAGTCCTTCGAGTTGCCCCTTCAGTTGCATTCCACTCGACCTATGTTGACCCAATAACTCGAGGGGCACATTGAAAAATCCATCAAGTCTCCTTCGAATCACCACAAACTCAAGGGAAGAAGACTCCTTACCTGTGTCAAGTTCTAAGTCGGCGGGCAAACTCAAGGGAGTTTGGAGCAAACTCGAGCCAAGTGTAATCTTCTCCTTTGAGCTTATGGATCAGCTCCTTCTAAGAGCATCTTCCTAACAAACTCTTGCAACTTGATCCACTTGACTCTAGGAGGGGACCATGTTTTTAGAAGCCTATATAAAGGTCATTGGTTGAATGTAATTGCATCATCTCTTCATACACTACTTCATATACTCTCTTAGTTACTCTTCTTAGATATAGGACATGTTTTGGAGCTACATTTGGACGGATTTTGGATTAAATTAAAGGAAAAGTTTGATGTTCTTCATTGTTTTTTATTTCAAGAACAACAAAGTCAATAGGGATAAAGAACTTCTCTAATTGGATTGGAACATCCTCAATGATTCCCACAGGACGTGTGGTGGTTCTGTCTGCCATGCAAAGAGTCATCTTTACAGACTTCGGTTCTCCAAGTCCAACCTTCCTACATAAAATGAGTGAGATAATGTTTACACTAGCTCCAAGATCGCAAAGTGCTTTGTACGTTCCATCTCCAACTTTGATTGGGACACAGAAAGATCCGGGATCACTCAATTTTGGTGGCATCTTTCCACTGTTCCTCTGGATGAGGTCAGTAGATCTACGGGTCATTCTGACTTCTCCATATTCTTCTAGCTTCCTCTTGTTGGAGAAGATTTCCTTCAAGAACTTTCCATAGGCAGACATCCCTAAAATAGCATCAACAAAAGGGATGTTAATATGCAATTTATTTAAAAGGTCAAGGAACTTACAAAAGTGCTTGTCCAATTGAGCTCTAGCAAGGGATTTAGGAAAAGGAAGTGGTGGCTTGTATGGAGGAGGAGGGATATAGACATTCTCTTTTTCCTTAGGATCCTCTTCCATTGTTTGCTTTCCTTTATCGAAAACCTTTGGTTGTGGATCATTTGTTTCTAATCCACTTCTTGTAGTGATTGCCATGACTTGCCCCTTGGGATTATTTTCAGGTTTTCCAGGAAGTCTTCCTGGATCTCTTTGAGCGTCTTCGGCCTTCTTGAACACTTGAGTTTCCAAAACTTTTTGGGCTTTGGTTACACTAGTGACTGTACTCTCTAGATTTCCCATCCTAGCCATCAATTGCTCAAACATTGCTTCAACTCTATCCTTTGATTGAGCGGGTTCAGCTGGCTTGGACGGCTGGCCTGCATTGCTAGAAGAAGCTTGAGGGTTTAAAGCACCCTCAGGATTAGAATAAGAAAAACCAAGATGATTATGATTAGGCTTGTAGTTATTTTCCTGATTATTCCTATTATAATTGTTGTTATGACCTCTTTGGTTTTGATAACCTCCTTGGTAGTTACCTTTACTCATGTAATTCACATCCTCTTCCTTGGATGCTACCTGCACTTCGGCTTGCTAAGCTTTCAAGTTAGATGCAATTAATTCTTTCAAAGATTTAAGTTCAACTTGCAAAGCATCTAACCTTGAATCATTAAGAGTGTTTTGGTTTACCTCATAGACTCCGGGTCTAGTCTTTCTCTCTTCAACTTTCCTGTGAGGGTACTTTTCAATAGTCTTGGCTTGCTTCGTAATGAATTCCCAAGCTTCATCCACAGTTTTTTTCTTCATAAAAGTACCTCCAGAAAGTGATTGTAACTTGAATTTAGTATCTTCATCAAGTCCCTTGTAATAAATCTCTAGCAATTTAATCTTAGAGATCCCATGATGAGGACATTCCAATGTAAGGTCAATGAACCTCTCCCAATACTTATACAAACTCTCCTTATCTTTCATCACAAAAGCATTTATCTTCCCTCTAAGTTCAGTAGTCTTGTAGGGTGGGAAAAACTTAGTGAGAAATTCAGACACCATCTCCTCCCATGTGTTAATCCGCCCATATAGAATAGTTTGATACCAAGCTAAAGCTTTATCCTTAAGAGAGAAAGAAAAACCTCTTATCTTATGATTGTTACCTTCCATACGAGCTGGACTTACCGCATCCATAAGAGTCTCGTAGTTGTTCATGTTTCGTGAGGAGATTCTGTCTCTGTCCCACCAAACTGATTCTGGCGAATCATTTGTATCACCTGCGGGCGCAGCTCATGCTCATGATTTGCGGGATCTCCAAAGTTAACTCCAGGACGGTTAATTCTTTGGGTAGGATCCATCCTCTGTCCAAGTGTTTGTGGAACTTCCACAAAAGGCTGGTGAATGACAGGTCTGAGAGGAGCGGGAGGTGGAGCTTGTGGAGGAGCTTCAACTCGAGGAGGAATTGGAGCTAATTGTGGTGCTAGGATTACTTGCTGCACTGGAGCTGGAGCTGGAGCTGCAGCTTGCCTCTGGTTCATGGCTTTGGCTATCTCTTCCATTTGAGCTCTCATTGCAGCCATTTCCCTTTCTGTAGTTTGCTCCTTTCTCTAGCAATCCGTCTCTCACCTTCTAGTTTCTCTAAAGCATCTCTGAGTTCAGCTTCATAATCTCTTATTTCAGCCATTTTAGAAGCTTTCCGGGCTCTTAGTCTCTCTCGCAGTGTCCTTTCAGGTTCTTTCAAACCCCGAGTTCTTTGCATACACTGTGAAGGATACCTAAAGTCTTGAAAATTCCAAAAACAAAACCAGAAACGAGATCAAAAGTAAAAGAAAGACTTACACTAAAAGAAATCACCAAACTAAACAAATGACTTAGTCACCGGCAACGGCGCCAAAAACTTTGTTCGCTATTTTCACGACCCTATAAACTTTTATCAATAATGATAAAAGCTCACAGGTTAGTAAAAATACGGTATGTTTTAAATTTATAAACAAGAAATAAACACCCAATTTGTAGCAAACCCACAATGTATGGGTCAATTACAGTTAGGGTAAGTATTCCAAGGTCGAACTCAGGGACTAACTGTTTGGAATGCAAATGTGATCACAGATAGCGTAAATCAAAATAAAAGAACGAGGTTGAAAAGGAAGGGAAGAAAGATCAAAGGAGTTTTGAAGGGTTTTCTGTAGAGTTCGCAATCAAATAACAGATTTGATCGAAAACCAAGTAAGACAGACAAACGAAAGTATATCAATAAAGAAAATGCGGATTCCAAGGATTCAAGGTCATTGTTTATACGCACGGACTCAGGAAATCTCTCAAAAGATCTATGGTTACAAACTTCTGGGAAGAACGTTTCTAAACTGATAGTCTATTACCGGGTAAGTCTCAAAACTATCTAGTTCCAAACCAACTACTTATTACCGGGTAATTCTCAAGGTAGAGATCGAGGTAGGAAATTCAAAACAAACCAAACTCCGAACTAAGGGAAAGGTAAACCATTACCGGGTAAGTCTCAGGCACACTCAACCCAATAGAGGCACACTCAACCCAATAGAGGTTTTCACCTCTATTACCTATGGTCGAACACTCAAGTATCTAAGCGGAACATTACCGGGTAGGTCTCAATTACGGTTTACGTTACTAGCTAGATGAATTCTAACTAGGTTCAAGAACAAGCCAACCACAGGATTTCAAAGCTATTCAAACCAAGAAATAAGCACAATTCCATCATAGTCCGGGTATAAACAAATCCCAATTCACCTTGGATCCACAAGAGTTTTAGCCAACAATCGACATTTCAAACGCAATCATCAATCCACTCAATTCAATGGAAGAAACAATCATCAATCCAAGCAATTCAATGGAAGAAGCAATTATCAGTCCAATCATTTCAATCAATTCATGAGAGAATGCATAAACAAGAATCTAAAATAGAGATTAAAGAAGAAACTCAGCTTTATTGATAGAGGATTAGCAAAACGTCAAATTCCCCAATATTCGCGAAGGGAGAAGAAAAGGGAAAAAAAACTCTCTCCAAAGGAGCTGGAAATTAGAATGAAATGGGAACCCCCGGAAATCATTTAGGGCTTTCCTTTTATATCCCGCAACGGGATGCCCTAAAACAAATCCGAAAATTAACGAAATAAATCGGCGAACAGGAATCTCGGTTGGAAATCTTTGTCGGTGACCGAGATTTTTGAACGTCGGGGCTGAGATTTGCTTCGTGATCCAGCGTTGACGAAATCTCGGTCAAATGTGAAAAATCTCGGCCGAGATGGAACAAATCTCGGCCGAGATCGGGACCGAGATTCTTCGACAGAAACTTCTGATATGAGATCTTGGTCGAGCTGGCTTGAATCTCGGCCGAGATGGCTCGGATCTCGGCCGAGATCATGTGGATCTCGACCGAGATTGCTCCAATCTCGTGCGTTTCGTCTTGGCTCGTCTTTTCCTCCTTTCTCGTGCCTGCGTGATCGTTCCTAAGCGTCCATCTCGAGGCCTGATCCTCAAATGCATCGTTTTAGCTCCGAAACACGCCAAAATACCTACAAAGACACCAAAAGTGTGTGTAGACATCTATACTCGCAAAGTTGCATTAAACAAGTATAAAGAACACAACTTTAAGGCTAAAACATGCATGCGGGAAAGGAAAAACTAACTATATGCTCCACTAAACTAGGTCGATAATTCATGTTATCACACATGGAAGGATTCTCGGACTTTGTTAGCACTGTCAAGGTCCATCCATAATGTCCGATCCCACCCGAAACTATAAGGATGACGAAGAATCGGGTTCAACTATTTGCCTAGGACAAGTCGACCGACTTGGGGTAGGAAGGTCGTCCGACTTCCTTGATCGACTTCGTCCGTTCTCGCTCCTATTTTGTCATCATACGTATTTTGTTTTTGTGCTGTCTTATTTTTCAGAAATTTGATTTATCTCTTTATGATTCTAATACCGGTTGAGGATGCTCGAGATCCTACTCTTCAACCTTGTCTATGCCATGGTGTTTTGATGAGTAGAGATATATTTTAGAATATTTATAGTAATTATATTTTGATGTTGAAAAAACAGTGGTTAGTTTTTTAATTTTAAAAATTTTAAGGTTATTTATTAAATAAATCTTAATAAACAAAAAAAGAAAAAGTAATGCCGAGAACAACCTAAGTAGTTTTTTGTCTTTTTAATTATAAGGCATTTTTGTATGATATTTTTTCTTGTATTTCAAACAGATATTCTATTAAAGATATACAGAATCCCTAGCGACGACATTCGAATCTTAACAAGATAAAAAAAACACAGATTTTCTTATAATTTTCTTGAATAAAATTAATAGGGAAAATAAATAATAAGATCTCGTTAAGGAGGTGTCTGATTCCATCACCTTAAAACCTAATAAAGGAGAATTCAAAAGAGAAAACCCCAACTCTATCGTCTCTTTTCCTTGCTTAATCACTTCATCGTCATCATCTTGCTCTCCGTCCATTCCTGCATTGTAAATTTATCCTTTTATCTCATCCAACTCCCCCGGGAAACGAAGACTAGTATATAACCTTCCTCAAACACGAAGGAAACGTGAGCGTATTGAGAGATTTTTCTCATCCGGGTCTTCGTTTCTCTCTCTAGCTTATAATATTCTAATTTTTGGTTTCAGAAACAAAGCATTCAGCTTTTGGGTCCCTTTGAATCTTCCCATTCTTTGTCAAATCCTGCTGCCTCTCCCCAATCTCTTTGATAACAAATACTTCCACACTTCAATTCAATTCAATTTAGTTCGCTGTCTCTTTCAATTTGGTGACACAATGAAGTCCGGTACTCTTGTTAATGGTCTGTCCAACGGCACCGTTTCACTCAATCGCGAGAAGATCATCATCGACACTGATCCTGGGATCGGTATGGGAAAATTTGTTGCGTTTGTTTTCGCATTGCTTGTTTATTTTATTTATTTATGAGAACAAGACTTTTTGATAAAGTTTGCATCCTTTTTGCAACCAAATTTTGATCAATGCTTCTTTTTGGTATCAATTTGGTGTCATGCTGATGTTGGGAATTGCATCTTGGAGATTTCCAACCCCTTTTATCTTTTTCAGTGTCTCACCATCAAATTCCATTTACTCCGATCACTTGATTTTTAATGTGGTGTGTAGGAGATTTCTTCTTTAATTTGATCTGATTAGGAAAATAACTGATCTTTATCGTTTTGGTCTCATGAGAGAGGAATTTGGCATATTCACTCTACCAAAATTTATCGAATTCCAAGAAATTGTGCATCACTAGCTTTTTGCGTGCCAATGGCGAGGTTTATATTTCAGTTTCTAATTGAAGCACCTTTTATTTTCAACCAGAAGGATTTCTTATAACATTGATGAAATAGTATCAACATCTACTTAGTATTTGGCTGTGATATTTTACTATCAAGGACTGCGTAGATCTGTGATTCACTGATTCATCATCCCTTGGTATGAGAGAGGGAGGGACCTTTTGTAGATTCTTCCCTTCTCCTAAATTTGTTTGAATTCGTGTTATTTACCAAATAGTATTGCAAAATTTAGCCTTTATAAAGACTTATCAAAGTCTATGTTTGAAAATTATGATGTCATGTGTTTCTTTTTCTAATTTTGAACTGTAGAAGTAAAGACAATTCTTCACCTCATATTGTGTTTGATTATACAATTCTGTTTTCAGATGATAGCATGACAATCCTAATGGCTTTTCAAACACCAGAAGTGGAAGTCATAGGCTTGACTACCATATTTGGCAATGTGTTTACAGAAGATGCCACCCGAAATGCCTTGCTTCTGGTTTGTGTTTTATTTAAACCTCACCTTTACATCAATGACTTTAAAGCAGTTTCAGTGTTACTTAACTGCTGTCAATGTTGAAAATGATAGTGTGAGATTGCTGGATGTCCTGGTGTTCCTGTGGCCGAGGGTAGCCCTGAACCGCTCAAGGTAATTGATTTTCTTTGTATGTAGGTTACATTTGTTAGAAAAGGTGGAATCTAGTGAAGCACTATAAGAATAGCTTGTAAGATGTAATTTTGAGGCAGAATTGTTTGTAATATTTCTTATAAAATGTATACAAAGTGCAATAGTTGATATATTTTTTTATATAAGGGTGTTGGCATAAGAATGTAACTTCAGACAAGTATGAGATTAGATCAAACACTATATATATATGTCCTAATATATTAACAATCAGCTGTTCGACTGTTCAGCTGCACTTGATCTCTCTCAGGCCAACTTGTTCTAGCATCTCATGGCATATAAATCACACAACTTACTCCGAGTCTTTTTCTGTAAATTATGCATAAAATAAGTTTTTGTTCACTTTGTTTGAGCTGTTCGGGCTCATGTACATTACTATGGTCTCAAATGTGCCTCACCTAGTATCATATTTTGATATGCTTGCTGCAAAACATGTTCCATCGTGGGTTGCATATTTGTAAGCAACAATCTACATATTTTTGAACGTAACTCATGTCACGTTGAGTTTGAATAGTATTTTCTTTCCAAACTCATTAGCAGTAATGTGTATGAACAGGGTGGGAAGCCTCGTGTTGCTGATTTTGTTCACGGTTCTGATGGACTCGGAAATCTCTCCCTTCCACCACCTAAATCCACTAAAATTGAGAAGAGTGCTGCTGAGTTTCTTGTTGATAAAGTCTCTGAGCACCCGGGAGAAGTATCAGTCCTTGCATTGGGGCCACTGACAAATGTAGCTCTGGTGTGTTCTTTATTTTCATCTGTAATTTCTGAATTTCTGAATTCTATGGTTTACGATTATCATAAGTATGTAACCATCACTGTCTTTAATTTAGGCAATCAAAAGGGACTCTTCCTTTGCCAGCAAGGTTAAGAGGATTGTTATCCTTGGTGGTGCCTTTTTCTGTTTGGGAAATGTCAGTCCTGCATCTGAAGCTAATGTAAGTCTGTGTTCTTCTACTTCCTGATCTTTCAAAGAAAATGTTCTGCAAAAGTGTTCTGGCACATAATAGTCAGAAAATTCTGCAAGGTTTTAGGTTTGCATTTACAATCCGATTATTTTAAGCCCTAAGATTCGTGAGTTGGGTACTTGGGTTGGCTAAGAGCTAGTTTTAGGTTGGCTTTTGATGTCTGGTTTAGTAGTTTTAGGTTAGTATAATCATAACTAGTCAATCAAATATCCGGAGCTATTCTCTTTGTTCATCATTGCTCTATCCTAATTGGTTTTGCTGAGGTTGCAGATATATGGGGATCCAGAAGCCGCAGATATAGTGTTTACTTGCGGGGCAGAAATCACAGTTGTTGGTATTAACATCACAACTCAAGTGAAGCTTACAGGTGAAGGTTCATTTATATTTCTATAAAGAAAGCCTCAATCTATATTTCATTACTTGACTCATTTATCTTTCTGCCATTGAATCCAATCTCATCTCAGATGATGATCTTGAGGAGATAAGAAGATCAAAAGGAAAGCATGCTAAATTCCTCACAGACATGTGTAAATTTTACCGAGACTGGCACATAAAATCTGATGGTGTATATGGTAATTAATGACATTCAATTGAATTGACACACACTGGCTTCTCACCCAGTTTATTTTGACTTGTATCTGACTGTCGGAAAATGTGCTGCAGGGATATACCTCCACGACCCAGTGAGCTTCACAGCACTCGTGAGGCCTGATCTCTTTACGTACAAAAAGGGAGTTGTGAGGGTTGAAACTCAAGGCATCGCCGTCGGACATACACTAATGGACCAAGGCCTTAAAAAGTGAGTTGACAACTTTCCCTTGAACCATCATTAAGGTCATTCTATTACCTCGTACCTCTGCATTCATGAATACTAAGGAAATTTTTGCTGGTTGTTATGACACAGATGGAATACGAGTAATCCATGGACAGACCACTCACCTGTATCAGTCGCGTGGACTGTTAACGTGGAAGAAATGGTCAAGTACATAAAGCAGCAGCTGATGAAACCATGAAAAGCTCTGAACTGAACCTCTTATGTTCTTGTCAATTAGCCTTTGAAATCAAACGAAGGGATTGGTGTGAAGAGGGTTGTCTTTTTAAATTCATGTTGTTCGGACAACTCTTAATTTGTTTCTGTGCATGGAAGGGTGGGATTCTTATGTTCATTACCATTTAGACTCTGCTGTCAATATGAAAATAAAATCACATTTGTCTTAGTAATGATCCATTGTCGTTGGTTTTATACTGTTATCGCTTGTGTTTTGTAATTATAAAGACCCGCATTAGGGGATTATCGGAGTTATAGGGATTATTTTGGTATTTTTTGTAATCCAACTCAATTTGGATCATCGGAAATCTCCCAAATAATCCCTTCACTCTACCAAACATGCCGGCCCTAGAAAACTATAACAGCTCACATCTCGTTAAGTTATGCATATCCTTGGTTGTGAAGTCAAGTGTATGGATATGGTTGGTTGTGTGAAGAGAAAGACTAGTACAACATGCCTTATTAATTACATCTAATTCAATTGATCATAGGATGGCTGTGATGGATCATGGGTTGTTGAGGATTGTCCATTTCATGCTATTATCAGGGCGCTTGAACCTCATGGAGGTTTGGGGCGCATTTGGTTAAACTTTGTTGCAGACATGACTCGGTGAAAAAGATTAAATAACTGATTTTTTGAGATTATGAAAGCAACTTAAAAAAGCTACTAGTGTAATACCCGTGCCTTGCACGGGATTTTCTATAAAGAGTTCGATATAACAATTACAATTATAAATAAAAAAGGTATATTGTATAGTATTTTTAATTTTTATAAACATATTTTATTTTTGTGAAAGAAAAATTTTTAAACAATAATATAAATTTGATTTTAATTTCTTTTTGCTTTTGTAAATAATTGAAAAAAATATACTTTCGTGTATATATATATATATATATATATATAATTGTGCAATATTATTCCGGCATTCAATTCGATTATAATAATTCCCGAATATAAATCTTGATTTTAATTAGGTAATTAAACAATGCTATATTGGGATTTTAGAATAAATTTATTCCAAATTTAAAATATATTGGCTAAATTTGAGGATTGATAACCGAATTGTAAATATTTTAGGATTAAAAATTAAAACCCAAAATAATAAAAATGATTAGTTAACTAAATTTACCAAATTTAGTTATTTATAAAAAAAATCTGGATTTAGGTAGATGGTACGGATTTTTTTGTTAATAATTTTAATTGTAAATTCCTTTTATAAATTACTTAATTATTAAAAAAAAAGAGGCTGAGGTTAAATATTACTGCGACACGTGGCAGTTAGTGATTTTTTTGTACGACACGTGGCAAGAAGTGTTACTCCTATAATATATACTAGTGTATTACCCGCACCTTGTGCGGGTGTTTGTTTCTAATACATATATAAATATAAATTATAGTAAATATATGATTGCTAAATTTTAATTAAATTTAATTTGGTTAATTAATAAATATAAATTGAAAATAAGCTAAACTAAACATGTTTATTTAAACAATAATTCGACCATCGAATAATCGAAAAAATTACATCGACTAAACAAACTCAAATTTGGATGGTAATAAAAATATAGTTGAAATGTTATAAAACTTGTTGTGAAAGTTTAAAAAAAATAATTTAAAACTAAGATGATAATAATAAAATTTGTTAAGATATGTAATCCGGTATGATGAACTAATCCATCGGGAAAACAAAGTTATTCAAAAATTTAATAGATTTATTATCCTCTAACTAATGAAATATCTTATTGAAAAACAAATTGATTTACTCAAAAAAAAAATCGATAGTTTTGTTTTCTATGTATCAAAAATAACGACTTTTAATTATATTTTATAAAAGATTTAAGTAAAGTCTCACACATAATGGTAAAATAAATAAAATATCAATATTATTTAAATTAAAGAATTTGGGGAGATCCAACATCCATAGATTAATAGTAAATTGAAATAATAGTGTTTTATATTAATTTGTATAAAATACTTATTCAGGTAATTAACTTTGAAATGCAGGAAAAAAAAATTGTTGAAAAATGTATATGGTTATAATTAGAGATTTATTGAATGAGATTATAGTATTTATGAAGAATAGCTAATTTTACTTAAAAATATTTATTGATAAATAATATTTCAAAACCTAATTAGATAATTAAAAAAATACCCGATTTGATATGATAAAAAAATATTGTTTAAAACTAATTAAATTTGAAAAAGTGTTTTGTTTTTAAACAATCTGATTACAACTTTATAATTTGGTCTTTATTTGAATTACATATTTAAAAATGTAAACTTATTTGTTGCTACATTTTTTTAAAAATCGATTTACAAATTAATAAGCTAAATTATGTATTTAAATTTTTTCCGTTAATTCTGAGAGTGACACATGGCAGCAGAGGCCTGAGAATTTTTCGTTGGGCTGAGAAAAATCCTGGAGGCGACACGTGGCAATAGAGGCTTCTACTTTAATATATACTAGTGTATTACCTGCACCTTGTGCGGGTTGAATTTTAATAAATTGTAAGTATTTATGCATAATTATAAATATTCTAAAAGATGAGAAGACGAAGAATATAATTACACTTATTATTATACTAAGAGTTAGTTTGTAAGATAAAAAAACAATCAAGATTTTAGTCAATGCAATCAAGTGAAATTATTATTTTAAAGGATGAGATGGTGGTATTAAGTTTTAATAAATTATAAATATTTATACATAATTATAAATATTTTACTACATGCAGATTTCTTATGCACACTTTTTATTTTATTCAAGTTTCAATCACGTAAACTCTGACCCACTAATCATATTATTTACGTTTGATTTTATATCTTATAAATACGTTCACCTTTGATTCGTATAAATTAAGGCATACTATTATATTTTTTAAAATCATATTAAATAAATCCTACCTTGCAGGAAATTTTTAGATTAGGTTTAATATTATATGACATAATAAACACTAAATTATATGATATATAGTTATTCATGTGAATATGTCTACAACTAAATTTCTAAATTTAAAAAATCATTTTTACAAAAAAATAGTAATTTTATAAAAATAAATAAAGTTTTTAATGAAATGAGATCAATGTTAAGAAGTCTTACATGTAAGAGTATATTATGCACAATAGTTAGGATTAAAACTCGATTAGAAAGCTTAATTCGGATTTTTAAAAATTTAGTTTTGAAATGTTTTGTTTTTATAATTTTGATTACAAACTGCTAATCAAATTTATTAAATAATTTAATTTTTTAAAAAAGTTCTGATTACAAAATCTAAATTTAAATGACTTAATTAAAAAATGGCGACGTTAAATCTAGGAGCGACATGTGGCAGTAGAGGCCTGAAAAAATTTCGTTGGGCTGAGGTTAATTCTCGGAGCGACACGTGACAATAGAGGCATCTGCTTTAATATATATAAGATAAGATAAGATTGTTTGATAAGCGTTGTCTAACAAAACGATAATAGAGAGCACAAAATGTTTAATTTTTTTTTTATGAAGAACGGGATTAACAACTAGACACGTAACCCAGATTATTACACCATAACATGGGTGTTGAGGAAGCCATACTTGTATGTCGGCAAGAACAAAGTGAATCCATATGGTTTTACTTGTACCTTTCACGAGGGTTTGGTGTTATCCAATTATACGTTGTTTTTCATCTCCAATTACATTAGTTTTTATAGCATATAGTAGAATTTCATGATACTTAGGTAGTATCCATTGGATTTGCAATTCCGGCTATCTAATTGTGCTTTTTCATTAAAATGCTAACATTGGAGGACATATTGAGCACCACTTGGATCTAATTTGAATACAAAGTTATCCTACAACCGAGAAGGTTGATATGAAGACTAGATTGAGTGAGAATCAGGAGCTAAGGAAGCAAGAAATATGAGACTCTCTAAGAAAGATGAAAAATCTAGTTATAGAACGACGAGTTAGAAGACATGTACCATAATTAGAATCGCAAAAAGCATTTAGTTGAAGAGAGTTCAAATTAGATAGAAGTATATCTTTATCGAGGCTATTTTTTAGGTATTGGGCGAGTGTGGATGCAATAGATCAAATTTTGATTATTGATTGTGAGATATATAAGTCGGTCTATGAGTCGTCGGTACTATTCCATATGTGACTACACATGATTTGTGTCCATCGAAAAGTTTTGTTTCGACTCGATTGGGAATTAAGATGGTCGAGATCCCACGTTACCAAATTCATTAAGGATATCTAGATTGTACTTATGTTTAGAGAGAAAGCAACCAAATGGTGTCCAAATAACTTCTATTCCGAGAAAATAATGTAGTACACGAAGGTCTTTCTTGCGAAAATATTTGTGAAGGTATTGTTTGAAATGAGTGATAATTGATAAATTGTTGCATGTGAAGAGGTAATGTGAAATGTTAGAAAGTGGGTTAGGCTGTATTTCAACTTCATTTTTGGAGCGTTTATTTTAGTTGACCATTGTAATTATAACTGTTGGAGGAGAGCTTAAATGTGTTCTTAACGATAAAGAGGTAATGTGAAATGTTTTTATAATGATATTGATGTATTCGTTCTAATTATAATTACGGTTACAAGATTTAGATGGAGTGAAAATACCAAAATTTTCAAGTACGATTTCATGTACAAATTTTGCATGAAAACGGATTGTTATATTGACCAACTTCATTAAGATGGAGCGAAAATGACATCTCCTCCTCGATCCTCGATATGCATTACTTTACCTTTTGTTTGCAAGTTCCTCTCAATGAAACACTTAATTATGCAATTCTAATTTTTATGATTTGGTAATGTGTAATCAAAATTACAATGAACATAGACACTATGATAGAAAATAGTATAAATAAATAATACATGGAATAAAAAAATATAAAAAAACACAACTAAATTAGTTACTAATTAACTAATTTTAAAAAAAATTGTATAACTAAGAAATTTTACCATATCCACCCACCTATCCATAAAGTTTATTTGATAACCCTTTTGATTCTTTGTGTATCTCACATGTTCAAACCAGTACCTTCAATGTCAATCAACACCATCGAGTCATTGGTTGTTCAATCTTTTTATGCAGGAACTTCTTCGATTGATATTGACATATATTTTTAGAAGGTGAGTTGAATTGTAGTTTAAACCTATTTTGGGAGCCTTTAGTCAACATAAGATTGTAATTGTGAGTTTTGGAGAAGGGATCAATGATACTAGTAGCTCGGTGCCTCCAGGGAACGATGTTAGGGTGGAATGTGCTATCAGGTGGACTCGTCCTCTAGGGGAGTAATTAAACTCAAATGTGACGTTGCGGTAAATCGGGATGGAAAGGCGGGTGTGGGTGTCATTGCCCGGAACAACATTGGAATGGTCTTATTGGCCTCTTCTATGGCTTTGTAGGGGATCACTCAGTCGTGGTTACGGAAGATGAAGCTATGTTGTGGTCACTCCGAATGGCGAGGGACAAGGGCTGGATGAACATCACATGTGAGACGGATTCCGTCTCCTTCGTCTCTAAACTTTCCCGCTCCTCTCCTGCTCGTGGTGCCTTGGGTAAGATTCTCGATGATTTAGGTAGCATATCCAAGAAGTTTGACTCGTGTTATTGGTCTGTCATGCGCCGGCGAGGCAACGTGGCGGCCCATTAGTTGGTTTACTGTTTTCTGGTGTCTCCTCTTCACTTTTGTCATCTCTTTTCTTTTCCTATTGTGTTGAATGATTTTATTGTTTTAGATGAAAATGAAGGTTAATTAGTTGTTTCCTCAAAAAAAAAAGAAGCAAAAATCCATTTGGTACCGTCAAGGTTTTTCCATTTTCGATTGGTGACTACTAAGTTTCATTTTTTCGTTTGGTATCCTTAGGGTTTAACACATTTCTATTTGGTGTCCATTTTCAACTCAAAAGTTAGTTTGGGCAATTTCCTATAGTAATTAATAATAATAAATAAATTGGAAAGAAAGGGAAATAAGGGGGAAAGGCGATAGCTTTATGAGATAAAAGTAGGGATGACAATGGATGGATGTACTACTTCCATCATCCGACCTGTCACCTAAAATCTTCACCCGACCCATCACCCGTCCCGTATCTTTTGTCACCCGCCGGGCGAACGGGTGGATCGGGTTTTTTCGGGTGAAATTTAACCCCTTTTTAAAGCTAGTTTTCAACCAAAATTTTAAACAAAGTGAAATTGTGCAAGCTAAATTAAATATACGATTTAATCGGGTTTAAGTCTTAACAAGTGACATGATTGAAACAAACATATAAATCTGAAATATCTTACATAACTCCAAAACATAAAATGAACCAAAATTGAAAATATATAAATCGTTAAAACAAGTAGCTTTACACAAAATTGTCTTTAACTCTCATCATAATATCAAAGTTGTTGTAACACCCCGAATCCGTAGGACTCGAGGTGCTACTGGTTAGGATCTCACAATGGATCCTGACCCTAGCGTGACAACTGTAACACCCCAAATCCGTAGGACTCGGAGTGCTACTAGGCTAGGATCTCACAATGGATCCTGACCCTAGCCTGACAACAATTTCACAAATCTTACAACAAGGCACCGATAGATTAAAACAAAACATGAAACTGATATATATATATATATATATATATATATATATATATATATATAGATCAAAAGGTAATACAGTGTACCACTGAGTACAAACAAACCAAACTATACATCAAAAACCCATATCCCCGATACCGCCTCAGTGTACGGAGCCCTCAGCGGATCACCCACTCTGGATCACTCTACAGCTCTCCTATCCTGCAAAGTGTCTACAACACGGTATGAAACCGTTAGCTAACCATACACAACTATAGGAATATGCTAGAGCACAAACACACATCAGAAAGGATAAACACTTCAGCATGCTTTCACACATTTACCCGGTTCTTTATCTTTATAAAGTCCAGCAATCAACTCATATATAAATATCCATATAAACATAAGTGACACGAGGAATATAAACCTCTCCTCTGGGTCCAATAACCAGCTGGAATGGTGCCTGGAACACTACCCCGTGTACCCTAAGGGAATGGGAAGTGTCCGAACCGTTTACCAGGTGTGGCCTGCCTACAAAGAAGCTCCCAGACTCTCAACGGGATGTAAGGGCAAGTTATCACGGCCCTACAATGGGCAATCAATACATCATAGGTCGGTGACCATCATAACACATGATATAAACATATAACACCCACCACTCATGCACATCATCCTATAAATGAATGGCAGCTAAGTAAGTCCCACGGACTTACCTCAACCTTGTAGTCGTCTCACTGGATCAACCTCACTCAGTCCACTTCAAATTGGAGGATAACACGGCCTATACAAGGCATACACAGATATCAAATCTATCACACAAAGGGTCACACCTAGACCCAAGGGATCCATAAGGGATCATATCCAACTCGTAAACCTCAAAGCCCTAACCGTCCATTCCATATCCTACTCATCAACATCCGAATCCTAGCATGCTACTACCGTTCAACTGGAAAAGGAAATGATCTACCTAGCTTTAGGTAGACCCGGGACAAAGCGCACCTGCGTAACAAAGGGGCGCAGGGGCAGAGGCAAGCAACCGCGGGTGCGGCGGAACGGAGCCGCGGGGGCGGTGACTAGGGACGCTGGCAAACGCAGGCACGACGCGGGCGCTGTGACACGGTAACCGCGGGGGCGGTGACTTCTGGCCGCGGGGGCGGCGACAGTGTAGAATGTAGTCTCGGGGCTTCTCTTTAGCTCTTCCCGTGATCAATCCCTTCCACTCTCTTCCAGATTCATACACAAGCATCAACATACACATATCAACATCACCCTACGTTCAAAACATCTATTCCTAAGCTAAGGAAGGAAGAGCAAGGAAGAAGGAAGGATGAAGAAGCAAGGAGGAAGAAGCTTACCACTGCTGAAGGTCTAGGCAGGCACAAGTAAGCACACTCAGCTGGCTCCACAAGCTCAGCTGGCTCCACAAGCTCAGCAACCACAACTAGCATCAACAGCCACACAACCACACACACAACTCTACCAA
This sequence comes from Fagopyrum tataricum, assembly GCA_002319775.1. Taxonomy (NCBI): domain Eukaryota; kingdom Viridiplantae; phylum Streptophyta; class Magnoliopsida; order Caryophyllales; family Polygonaceae; genus Fagopyrum; species Fagopyrum tataricum. The sequence continues at coordinate 46,709,294 of CM008286.1, read as the reverse complement.
CTCAAGAAAAACCAACTCAAGCTCAAGGAGGAAGAAGAAAAAGCAAGAAGGACGTGAAACAGGATTGGAATGTGAAGAAACCCTTGGTCATCAAGGTGGAACGAAGGAGGTAAAGAAGGGTAAAGCACGGGTCAAAGAGTCAACAAAACCGGCTGCAGCCGCCGTAACCCGCAGGGGCGGATCACAGGGCCGCAGGGGCGGCACACGTGCCCGCGGGTGCGGCAAGACCAATCTCGGCCCAAAGCCAATCTCGGCATGGTCCAATCTCGGTCCGAAAGAAAGGGCTCTCACATCTCACCCCCCTAAAAACAAGTTTCGTCCCGAAACTTGTAACATCCTCAAACCACTCGGACTCACAAGCCGAGGTACAACTCTCTCTAAAACCTCAACAAAAGCATGGAGGAAACCATCCACTCCAGCAACAAACTATACTGTCCAAGGCCTAGAGGGAAACCATCTCTAGCCAAAACATCACATCCCAATAGCATGGAGGGAAGAACCATCTCCAGCTATAACAAAAATCATACTAGCACAACAAGATCTAATAAGATCATAATCACAACAAGCTAGCATGAAATAACATATCATAGCATATCAGCATGTAAGCACATAAGACTCACCAAGCTAGTACTAACATCTACTCGGTGATCCTACTGGTGCACCTATCTCTGCATAAAACTCCGGATAGTTCCTCTGGATACTATCCTCAGTCTCCCATGTAGCCTCCTCGGATCCTCGTCTCGACCACTGTATCCTAAGCATAGGTATGTCCTTCGAACGCAGGCGTCTCGTACCTCGTTCTAGGACTGCAATCGGATGCTCGACAAAAGTGTGGTACGGCTCAACCACCAAATCCTCATAACTCACGATGTGTCTCGGATCTGGTATATACTCCCTCAGTTGAGACACGTGAAACACAGTGTGAACACCCTCTAATCTCAGAGGCAAGGCTAATCTGTAAGTTGCGCTCCCCACCCGATCCAGTTTCTCGAACGGTCCGACATATCGGGGACTCAACTTCCCTTTAATGCCAAAACGCCTAACACCTCGTGTCGGGGACACTCTCAGCCACACATGGGCTCCAACTCTGAACTCTAGAGGTCTACGCCTCCTATCAACATACGACTTCTGACGGCTCTGCGCAGTCAGCATACGCTCTCTGATCAATGCAACTCGGGCCATATCATCCTGAATCTGATCAGGTGCTAACCAACTGACACTGCTCTGCTCATCCCAGCATAACGGTGTACGACATCTCTGTCCATACAGTGCCTCATAAGGGGCCATCCCAATAGATGCATGCCAGTTGTTGTTGTAGGAGAACTCAACAAGTGGGAGATGATCTGTTCATACCTGTCCCCAATCCAAAACACAAGCTCGCAACATATCCTCCAGCGTCTGAATGGTCCTCTCTGACTGACCATCTGTCTGAGGATGAAACGCAGTCGTGAAGTGCAAACTCGTCCCCAGGGCAGTCTGAATCTGCTGCCAGAACCTCGAGGTAAATCGTCCATCTCTATCAGAGACGATCGTCCTCGGTACACCATGGAGTCTCACTATCTGCCTAGTGTACTCCTCTGCTAATCTTCTCACCGGCCATGTCTCCCTGATAGGAATGAAACGTGCCGTCTTCGTCAGTTTGTCAACTATGACCCAAATGGTATCAAAACTCCGGCTCAGCCTCAGTCCAGTCACAAAGTCCATGGTGACGTCCTCCCACTTCCTCTGTGGAACAGGAAGTGGATGAAGCTCACCTCCAGGCCTGAAATGCTCGATCTTGACCTGCTGGCAGGTTGCACATTGTGCCACAAATCTGGCGACATCGGGCTTCAGCCCTCCCCACCAATATATACGTCTCAAGTCCTAATACATCTTACTCGTACCTGGATGTACCGAGTAAGGTGTACAGTGAGCCTCCTGTAATATCCTCTGTCTCAGCTCTGTATCAGCAGGTACACAGACGCGACCCTGGCGTCTCAAAACTCCATCTGCTCCCAGCAGGAACTGTGGTGTCTCATCCCGAGACATCCTATCTCTGATCCTCTGTAACGTCGGGCAGGTCTCCTGTTTCTGTCGGATCTCATCCAACAGATCAGGAAGGACCTCTAATGTACGCAGATGGGCATCCTCATCAGGAAACTGGATGTCCAACTCTAGCCAGATCAAGTCCCTCTGTAACTGCTGCTGAACTGTCAGCCTCGCAATCGCCTGCTCTCGAGGCGTCTTCTTGCTCAGGGCGTTGGCGACTACGTTCGCCTTCCCCGGATGATACAGAATCTCCAGATCAAAATCCTTGATCAACTCGAGCCACCTACGCTGGCGGTTATTCAATTCCCGCTGCGTGAAGAAGTAATTCAGACTCTGATGGTTTGTGAAGATCTGACACGTAACACCATACAGGTAATGTCTCTAGATCTCCAGTGCATGAACTACCACTGCCAACTCCAGCTCATGAGTCGGGTAGTTCTCCTCATACGTCTTCAACTGTCGAGACGCATATGCAATCACCCTGCTTCTCTGCATCAACACACATCCCAAGCCTAGCTTGGATGCATCACTGTATACTACAAAATCCTCTGTACCCTCTAGCTGTGCCAAAACAGGAGCAGAAGTCAGACGTCTCTTCATCTCCTCAAAACTCTGCATACATTGATCAGACAACACAAACCTAGTAGTCTTCCTCAGTAAACTCGTCAGTGAACGGGCAATCACAGAAAATCCCTCCACAAAGCGTCTGTAGTAACCGGCTAGGCCAAGGAAGCTACGTACTTCCTTGACGTTCGTCGGTGTAGGCCATGCAACTACTGCCTCTATCTTCGTTGGATCCACCTTGATCCCCTCAGCTGATACTATGTGACCCAGGAATGCTACCTCTGGCATCCAGAACTCGCACTTAGAGAACTTTGCATAAAGTTTTCTATCCCGCAAAACCTGCAATACAGTCCTCAGATGTCCTGCATGCTCCTCAGTGCTACGAGAATATACCAGAATGTCATCAATGAAAACCACCACAAACTGATCCAGGAAGTCGATGAAAATACTGTTCATCAACTCCATAAAGACGGTTGGGGCATTCGTAAGTCCAAATGGCATCACTACAAACTCGTAGTGTCCATATCTGGTCCTGAATGTTGTCTTGTGCACATCCTGCTCCCTCACCCTCAGTTGGTGATACCCGGAACGCAGGTCAATCCTGGAGAACACAGTAGCTCCCTGTAGCTGATCTAACAAATCATCAATGCGCGGCAGTGGATACTTGTTCTTGATGGTCACCTTGTTCAGCTCTCTGTAGTCTATGCATAACCGCAAAGATCCGTCCTTCTTCCATACGAAGAGGACAGGTGCTCCCCATGGGGACACGCTAGGGCAAATGAAGCCCTTCTCAGCCAACTCCTCGAGTTGCTTCTTCAGCTCCAGCATCTCGACAAGCGCCATCCGGTATGGGGCCTTCGAGATGGGTCTCGTGCCAAGCTCTAACTCGATACTAAAATCCACACTCCTTTGAGGCGGCAAACTGGACGGCTCAGCAAAGACATCAGTAAACTCACAGACCACTGGAATATCCTCTAACGCTGGATTCTCCCCTTCCTTCATGGCATAACACCAGAAGGCCTCACAACCCTGTGCAATTAGTCTAGCTGCCCGTATAGCACTGATAACTGTACCTACCTTTCCAAGGTCCCAACCTCGGAAAACCTCTATCTGGCCTAACTCGGTAGAGAGGGTAACAGTCCTCCTACCTACATCTAAGACTGCAGAATGTGTAGCCATCCAATCCATACCTAGTATAACTTCCTCATGCTCCAACGGCATGAGAAAGAAGTCAACTAGTAACACACGAGTCCCTACAGAAATGGAACAACCGTGAATCTCACGGGTACCTCTGACCCTACTACCATCGGGTAACCTTATAATAAAGGGCATCCCCTCAACTATATCTAAACCCATACGCTCTACACAAGCATTAGAAATAAAAGAATGCGTAGCACCAATATCAAATAAAACTCTAACAGGTAAACCATGGATCAGAATGGTACCTATAGCAGTGGGTGCAGCTGGCTCCTCTGCACTCCTCAACTCAAAAACACGACCCTGTGGGCCTCTGGTATCAGTGGTGCCCCCACCACGACCTCTGCCTCTACTCGGCCCAAGAGCAGATACCTGAGTCGTAGGGCGATCTAGGACCCTCTGCTGTCCCTGACTCTACTGCTGCTGCTGAGGTTGTCTCTGTCCACCTCCTGCGGCACTAGCAGAAGAAGAATCCTGTTGTGATGAAGCTCGCCCTCGTCTACAGAAGGTAGCTCTATGACTAGGTCGGCCACAAGTGAAACAGGTCACCGGCTGCCTAGTACACTCTGACCTCATATGCCCATACTCACTGCAGTTGAAGCACTGCACTCCCTTATCTGTACCCGGTGCAGATGGAGGACGACTCTAGCGACTCTGGCCTCGCCCTGAACCAGCAGCTCCACCAGTACCACTGGTCTGACCAGTCCTCTGTCTCTTCTCAGACCCTCCGGTCTGAGAAGCTCTCCTCAGGCTAGCTCTCTCCCTCTCGTAGTTAGAAGCCCGGTCCTGATAGTCGACCAAGGTCTCACAGTGAAAACCCGCCATGTAGGTACGGGTAGTATCCCTCAGACGTCGGGAAAACAAATACACGTGCTGATCTGCAGCAGGTGCAACTTGACCCAGCAATGCCAACTCCTCTTGGAATCTCCTGATGGCCTCTGAAACTGGCACATCCTCGAATCCAGCCTCCACAAAGTCTCGCAGTTTCTCCCTCCTCAAAGAGGCAAGGCAGAAACGCTCTCGGATCAGAGTCCTCATCTGCTCATAACTAGTAACATGTGCTCGCACAGACCTCCACTAGTGTTGTGCCAAATCCCTGAACAAAGTCTGCACCAGCTCAATCTGCTTGTCAGCTGGACATCTAATAGACTCCAGAGCTGAGTCTACATGTCCTATCCACAACTCCACCTCTAGCCCCACTTTCCTAGTGAAAGGGGGTACTCCCATCTGATTGAAAGCCTTTAACCAAGTGTCTGGTCTAGGCCCTCTATGTTCCTCTGGAGCCCGAGCAATCTCAGCAGCAGGTACCTGTACAGCTGGTACCTGAGTAACGGTGTGGGACCTCTCAGATGGTCCCTCCTGTGCTGACAAATCTGGGGCACCTACCTGCCCTGGCGGCCTCCTCAACACGTCTAATATAAGCCTGAAACTCTGCTCTATCCATAGATACACGATCAGACTCCCCAAACTGGGCTCTCTGTGGCCCCTGTCCCTCAGCTGCACCGTTCCTAGTCTCAGGAACGACGCTCTCAGCAACCTCCTTGTGGACCTCCTCTGCTGCACGTGGCTCAGCAGCAGGAATCCTACCCCGTCCTCTACCTAGAGGGGGTCTACCTCTACCTCGTCCAGCTGTAGGTAAGGCTCTAGTCTGAACCATCTGCAGAGGACATAAACCTATCTTAGAAGGCTATATATATGCCATATGTATAGATATATCACAGATCAATCACAACAGAATATTTATATATATCTATACTGTCGAGGTCTTCAGAGGGGTGATGGCTCCCGTACACGGTATCCCAAAACATTTGTACTCATTTCAAAACCAAAACCTTTTGAAAAGTCAGACCCCTTTTCGGGTTTTGTTTAGTTATCTATTCGACCTTTATTGCAGATTACTAGTGCCATTGTTGTCAACCTGGGCTCTGATACCAACTTTGTAACACCCCAAATCCGTAGGACTCGGAGTGCTACTGGGTTAGGATCTCACAATGGATCCTGATCCTAGCCTGACAACAATTTCACAAATCTTACAACAAGGCACCGATAGATTAAAACAATACATGAAACTGATATATATTCAAAAGGTATCAAAAGGTAATACAATGTACCGCTGAGTACAAACAAACAAACTGTACAAAAACCCATATCCCCGATACCGCCCAGTGTACGGAGCCCTCAGCGGATCACCCACTCTGATCACTCTGCAGCTCTCCTATCCTGCAAAGTGTCTACAACACGGTATGAAACCGTTAGCTAACCATACACAAATATAGGAATATGCTAGAGCACAAACACACATCAGAAATTAACACATCACATGCTTTCACACATTTACCCGGTTCATTATCTTTATAAAGTCCAGCAATCAACTCATATATAATATCCATATAAACATAAGTGACACGAGGAATATAAACCTCGCCTCTGGGTCCAATAACCAGCTGGAATGGTGCCTGGAACACTACCCCGTGTACCCTAAGGGAATGGAAGTGCCCGAACCGTTTACCAGGTCTGGCCTGCCTACAGAGAACCTCCCAGACTCCCAGCGGGATGAAAGGGCAAGTTATCACGGCCCTACAATGGGCAAAACAATATACCATAGGTCGGTGACCATCATAACACATGCTATAAACATATAACACACACCACTCATGCACAACATCCTATAAGGAATGGCAACTAAGTAAGTCCCACGGACTTACCTCAACCTCGTAGTCGTCTCACTGGATCAACCTCAACTCAGTCCACTCCAAACTGGAGGATAACACGGCCTATACAAGGCATACACAGATATCAAACTCCTATCACACAAAGGGTCACACCTAGACCCAAGGGATCCATAAGGGATCATATCCAACTCGTAAACCTCAAAGCCCTAACCGGCCATTCCATATCATACTCATCAACATCCGAATCCTAGCATGCTACTAAGCCTCAACTAGAAAGGAAGGAAAGGATCTACCTAACTTAGGTAGCCGGGACAAGACGCACCTGCGTAAAAAAGGACGCAGGGGCGGAGCAAGCAACCGCGGGTGCGGCGGAACGTAGCCGCGGGGGCGGTGACAAGGGACGCTGGCAAACGCAGGCACGCCGCTGGCACGACGGGGCGCTGTGACACGGTAACCGCGGGGGCGGTGACTTCTGGCCGCGGGGCGGCGACAGTGCAGAATGCAGTCTCGGGGCTTCTCTTTAGCTCTTCCGTGATCAATCACTTCCACTCTCTTCCAGATTCATACACAAGCATCAACATACACATATCAACATCACCTATTCAAAACATCTATTCCTAAGCTAAGGAAGGAAGGAGCAAGGAAGAAGGAAGGATGAAGAAGCAAGGAGGAAGAAGCTTACCACTGCTGAAGGTCTAGGCAGGCACAAGTAAGCACACTCAGCTGGCTTCCACAAGCTCAGCAACCACAACTAGCATCAACAACCACACAAACCACACACACAACTCTACCAACTCAAAAAACCAACAAGCTCAAGGAGAAAGAAGAAGAAGCAAGAAGGACGTGAAACTGGATTGGAATGTGAAGAAACCCTTGCTCAGCAAGGTGGAACGAAGGAGGTAAGGTAAGGTAAAGCACGGGTCAAAGGGTCAACAAAACCGGCTGCAGCCGCCGTAACCCGCAGGGGGGATCACAGGGCCGCAGGGGCGGGAACCCGCAGGGGCGGCACACGTGCCGCGGGTGCGGCAAGACCAATCTCGGCCCAAAGCCAATCTCGGCCATGGTCCAATCTCGCGTCCGGAAGAAAGGGCTCTCACAAATGTGTCCGGGATACTCTCAAGCCACACATGGGCTCCAACTCTGAACTCCAGAGGTCTACGCCTCCCTATCAGCATACGACTTCTGACGGCTCTGCACAGTCAGCATACGCTCTCTAATCAATGCTACTTGAGCCATATCATCCTGAATCTGATCAGGTGCTAAACCACTGACACTGCTATTGCTCATCCCAGCATAACGGGGTACGACATCTCTGTCCATACAGTGCCTCATATGGGGCCATCCCAATAGATGCATGCCAGCTGTTGTTGTAGGAGAACTCAACAAGTGGGAGATGATCCGTCCACACCTGTCCCCAATCCAACACACAAGCTCGCAGGCATATCCTCCAGCGTCTGAATGGTCCTCTCTGACTGACCATCTGTCTGAGGATGAAACGCAGTCTGTGAAGTGCAAACTCGTCCCCAGGGAAGTTTGAATCTGTTGCCACAATCTCGAGGGTAAATCGTCCATCTTTGTCAGAGACGATCGTCCTCGGTACACCATGGAGTCTCACTATTTGCCTAGTGTACTCCTTTGCTAATCTGCTCACCGGCCACGTCTCTCGAATAGGAATGAAACGTGCCGTCTTCGTCAGTCTGTCAACTATGACCCAGATGGCATCAAAACTCCGGCTCAGCCTCAGTCCAGTCACAAAGTCCATGGTGACGTCCTCCCACTTCCTTTGTGGAATAGGAAGTGGATGGCGCTCACCTCTAAGTCTGAAATGCTCGATCTTGACCTGCTGGCAGGTCGCACACTGTGCCACAAATCTGGCCACATCGGGCTTCAGCCCTCCCCACCAATATATACGTCTCAAGTCCTGATACATCTTACTCGTACCTGGATGTACCGAGTAAGGTGTACAGTGAGCCTCCTGTAATATCCTCTGTCTCAACTCTGTATCAGCAGGTACACAGACGCGACCGCGGCGCCTCAAAACTCCATCTGCTCCCAGCAGGAACTGGGGTGCCTCATCCCGAGACATCCTATCTCTGATTTTCTGTAAGGTCGGGCAGGTCTCCTGTTTCTGTCGGATCTCATCCAACAGATCAGGAAGGACCTCTAGTGTACGCAGCTGGGCATCCTCATCAGGAAACTGGATGTCCAGCTCTAACCAGATCAGGTCTCTCTGCAACTGCTGCTGTACTGTCAGCCTCGTAATCGCCTGCTCTCGAGGCGTCTTCCTCCTCAGGGCGTCGGCGACTACGTTCGCCTTCCCCGGATGATACAGAATCTCCAGATCAAAATCCTTGATCAACTCGAGCCACCTACGCTGGCGGTTATTCAATTCCCGCTGGCGTGAAATGTACTTCAGACTCTGATGGTCTGTGAAGATCTGACACGTAACACCATATAGGTAATGTCTCCAAATCTTCAGTGCATGAACTACCGCTGCCAATTCCAGATCATGAGTCGGGTAGTTCTCCTCATACGTCTTCAGCTGTCGAGACGCATATGCAATCACCCTGCCTATCTGCATCAACACACATCCCAAGCCTAGCTTGATGCATCACTATACACTACAAAATCCTTTGTACCCTCTGGTTGTGCCAAAACAAGAGCAGAAGTCAGACGTCTCTTCAGCTCCTCAAAACTCTTGCATACACTGATCCGACCACACAAATCTGGTAGTCTTCCTCAGCAAACTCGTCAGTAGACGGGCAATCACAGAAAATACCTCCACAAAGCGTTTGTAATAACCGGCTAGGCCAAGGAAGCTACGTACTTCCTTGACGTTCGTCGGTGTAGGTCATGCAACTACTGCTCTATCTTCGCCGGATCAACCTTGATCCCTTCGGCGGATACAATGTGACCCAGGAATGCTACCTCTGACATCCAGAACTCGCACTTAGAGAACTTTTCATAAAGTTCTTTATCCCGCAAAACTTGCAATACAGTCCTCAGATGTCCTGCATGCTCCTCACTGCTACGAGAATATACCAGAATGTCATCAATGAAAACCACCACAAACTGATCCAAGAAGTCGATGAAGGTTCATCAACTCCATAAAGACGGCTGGGGCATTCGTAAGGCCAAATGACATCACTACAAACTCGTAGTGTCCATATCTAGTCCTGAATGCTATCCTATGCACATCCCGCTCCCTCACCCTCAGCTGGTGATACCCGGAACGCAGGTCAATCCTGGAGAACACAGTTGCTCCCTGTAGCTGAATCTAACAAATCATCAATACGCGGGCAGTGGATACTTGTTCTTGATGGTCACCTTGTTCAGCTCTCTGTAATCAATACACAGTCTCAACGATCCGTCCTTCTTCCGTACGAAGAGGACAAGTGCTCCCCATGGGGACACACTAGGGCGAATGAAGCCCTTCTCAGCCAACTCCTCGAGTTGCTTCTTCAGCTCCAACATCTCAACAGGCGCCATCCGATATGGTGCCTTCGAGATGGGTCTCGTACTAGGCTCTAACTCGATACTGAAATCCACACTCCTCTGAGGCGGCAAACTGGACGGCTCAGCAAAGACATCAGTAAACTCCCAGACCACTGGGATATCCTCTAACGCTGGACTCTCCCCCTCCTTCATGGCATAACATCAGAAGGCCTCACAACCTTGTGCAATCAGTCTAGCTGCCCGTATAGCACTGATAACTGTGCCTACCTTTCCAAGGTCCCAACCTCGGAAAACCTCTATCTGGCTTAACTCGGTAGAGAGGGTAACAGTCCTCTTACCTACATCTAAGACTACAGAATGTCTAGCCATCCAATCCATACCTAGTATAACTTACTCATGCTCTAACGGCATGACAAAGAAGTCAACTAGTAACACACGAGTCCCTACAGAATTGGGACAACCGTGAATCTCATGGGTACCTCTGACCCTACCACCATCGGGTAACCCTATAATAAAGGGCATCCCCTCAACTGTATCTAAACTCAGACACTCTACACAGGCATCAGAAATAAAAGAATGCGTAGCACTAGTATCAAATAAAACTCTATCAGGTAAACCATGAATCAGAATGGTACCTGTAGCAGTAGGTGCAGCTGGCTCCTCTACACTCCTCAGCTCAAAAACACGGCCCTGTGGGCCTCTGGTATCAGTGGTGCCCCCACCACGGCCTCTGCCTCTACTCGGCCCAAGAGCAGATCCCTGAGTCGTAGGGCGATCTGGGACCCTCTACTGTCCCTGACTCTGCTGCTGCTGCTGAGGTGGTCTCTGTCCACCTCCCGCTGCACTAGCAGGAGAAGAATCCTGTTGTGATGAAGCTCTCCCTCGTCTACAAAAGGTAGCTCTATGACCAGGTCGGCCACAAGTGAAACAGGTCACCGGCTGCCTAGTACACTCTGACCTCATATGCCTATACTCACTGCAGTTGAAGCACTACACTCCCTTATCTACACCCGGTGCAGATGGAGGACGACTCTGGCGACTCTAGCCTCGCCCTGAACCAACAGCTCCACCAGTACCACTGGTCTGACCAGTCCTCTGTCTCTTCTCAGACCCTCCAGTTTGAGAAGCTCTCCTCTGGCTAGCTCTCTCCCTCTCGTAGTCAGAAGCCCGGTCCTGATAGTCAACCAAGGTCTCGCAGTGAAAACCCGCCATGTATGTACGGGTAGTATCCCTCAGACGTCGGGAAAACAAATACACGTGCTGATCTGCAGCAGGTGCCGCTGGACCCAGCAATGCCAGCTCCTCCTGAAATCTCCGGATGGCCTTTGAGACCGGCACATCCTCGAACCCAGCCTCAACAAAGTCTCGCAGTTTCTCCCTCCTCAAAGAGGCAGGGCAGAAACGCTCTCGGATCAGAGTCCTCATCTGCTCATAACTAGTAACCTGTGCTCGCACAGACCTCCACCAGTGTTGTGCCAAATCTCTGAACAAGTTCTGCACCAGCTCAATCTGCCTATCAACTGGACATCTAATAGACTCTAAAGCTGAGTCTACATGTCCTATCCACAACTCCACCTCTAGCCCCACTTTCCTAGTGAAAGGGGGTACTCCCATCTGATGAAAAGCCTTCAACCAAGTGTCTGGTCTAGGCCCTCTATGCTCCTCTGGAGCCCGAGCAATCTCAGCAGCAGGTACCTGTACAACTGGTACCTGAGTAACGGTATGGGACCTCTCAGATGGTCTCTCCTGTGCTGGAAGATCCGGGGCACGCCTACCTGCCTTGGCGGCCTCCTCAACACGCCTGATATAAGCCTGAAACTCTACTCTATCCATAGAGACGCGATCAGAATCACCAGACTGGGCTCTCTGTGGTCCCTGTCCCTCAGCTGCACCGTTCCCAGCCTCAGGAACGGCACTCTCAGCAACCTCCTCATGGACCTCCTCTGCTGCACGTGGCTCAGCAGCAGGAATCCTACCCCGTCCTCTACCTAGAGGGGGTCTACCTCTACCTCTACCTCGTCCAGCTGCAAATAAGGCTCTAGTCTGAACCATCTGCAGAGGACATAAACCTATCTTAGAAGGCTATATGTATGCCATATGTATAGATATATCACAGATCAATCACAGCAGAATATCTATATATATCTATACTGTCGAGGTCTTCAGAGGGGTGATGGCTCCCATACACGGTATCCCAAAACATTTGTACTCACTTCAAAACAAAAACCTTTTGAAAAGTCAGACCCCTTTTCGGGTTCTGTTTAGTTATCTATTCGACCTTTATTGCAGATTACTAGTGCCATTGTTGTCGACCTGGCTCTGATACCACCTTTGTAACACCCCAAATCCATAGGACTCGGAGTGCTACTGGGCTAGGATCTCACAATGGATCCTGACCCTAGCCTGACAACAATTTCACATATCTTACAACAAGGCACCGATAGATTAAAACAAAACATGAAACTGATATATATATATATATATATATATATATATATATATATATATATATATATATATATATATATATATATATATATATATATATATATCAAAAGGTAATACAATGTACCGCTGAGTACAAACAAACTAAACTGTACAACAAAACCCATATCCCCGATACCGCCCCAGTGTACGGAGCCCTCAGCGGATCACCCGCTCTGAATCACTCTGCAGCTCTCCTATCCTACAAAGTGTCTACAACACGGTATGAAACCGTTAGCTAACCATACACAAATATAGGAATATGCTAGAGCACAAACACACATCAGAAAGGAATAACACTTCAGCACGCTTTCACACATTTACCCTGTTCATTATCTTTATAAAGTCCAACAATCAACTCATATATAATATCCATATAAACATAAGTGACACGAGGAATATAAACCTCGCCTCTGGGTCCAATAACCAGCTGGAATGGTGCCTGGAACACTACCCCGTGTACCCTAAGGGAATGGGAAGTGCCCGAACCGTTTACTAGGTCTGGCCTGCCTACAGAGAACCTCCCAGACTCCCAGCGGGATGAAAGGGCAAGTTATCACGGCCCTACTATGGGCAAACAATATACCATAGGTCGGTGACCATCATAACACATGCCATAAACATATAACACACACCACTCATGCACAACATCCTATACAGGAATGGCAACTAAGTAAGTCCCACGGACTTACCTCAACCTCGTAGTCGTCTCACTGGATCAACCTCAACTCAGTCCACTCCAAACTGGAGGATAACACGGCCTATACAAGGCATACACAGATATCAAACTCTATCACACAAAGGGTCACACCTAGACCCAAGGGATCCATAAGGGATCATATCCAACTCGTAAACCTCAAAGCCCTAACCGGCCATTCCATATCATACTCATCAACCTCCGAATCCTAGCATGGTACTAAGTTCCTCATACTAGAAAGGAAAGGAAAGGATCTACCTAACTCTAGGTAGATCCGGGATAAGACGCACCTGCGTAAAACAAGGACACAGGGGCGGATCAAGCAACCGCGGGTGCGGCGGAACGTAGCCGCGGGGGCGGTGACACGGGATGCTAGCAAACGCAGACACGCCGCTGGCACAACGTGGGCGCTGTGACACGGTAACCGCGGGGGCGGTGACTTCTGGCCGCGGGGGCAGCGACAGTGCAAAATGCAGTCTCGGGGCTTCTCTTTAGCTCTTCCCGTGATCAATCCCTTCCACTCTCTTCCAGATTCATACACAAGCATCAACATACACATATCAACATCACCTTATGTTCAAAACATCTATTCCTAAGCTAAGGAAGGAGGAGCAAGGAAGAAGGAAGGATGAAGAAGCAAGGAGGAAGAAGCTTACCACTGCTGAAGGTCTAGGCAGGCACAAGTAAGCACACTCAGCTGGCTCCACAAGCTCAGCAACCACAACTAGCATCAACAACCACACAACCACACACACAACTCTACCAACTCAAGGGAAAAACCAACTTAAGCTCAAGGAGAAAGAAGAAGAAGCAAGAAGGACGTGAAACTGGATTGGAATGTGAAGAAACCCTTGCTCAGCAAGGTGGAACGAAGGAGGTAAGGTAAGGTAAAGCACGGGTCAAAGGGTCAACAAAACCGGCTGCAGCCGCCGTAACCCGTAGGGGCGGATCACAGGGCCGCAGGGGCGGGAACCCGCAGGGGCGGCACACGTGCCCGCGGGTGCGGCAAGACCAATCTCGGCCCAAAGCCAATCTCGGCCATGGTCCAATCTCGGTCCGGAAGAAAGGGCTCTCACAAATAGGACATATAATTCTTTGATTATAAAAACACTATAAAAAATGTCTACATAAGATCGAAAATAACAAACTAAGGCTGCAAGCAGGTCTTCTATTTTGGTTGATTGAGACATGTCTTCTTGTTGTGACCAAATTCGCCGCAACAGCTACATTTTTTCTTTATTTTGGGTTCCCACGAAGAACGAATCCTACATTTAGGTAATCTTCCTGTCCTTCTACGATTCATTGGAGGGTCACATGATAATGCTGCTACATTTGACGGTATATTCCATTCTGACTTGATAGGCCTAGGAGTGGGCAAAACCAATCCGATCCGTCGATCCGGTCCGAAAAATCCGTTGACCCGATCCGGAAAAACCCGATTTTTTAGTACCCGTTTTGATCCGGTCCGGGAGATTTTCCCGGATCACCGGATCGGATACGGATCGGTGTTTTAGGCATTCGGATATCCGCGGGTATCCGGATAAAATACGGATATCCGCGGATATCCGGATATTTTCGGATATCCGCGGATCGCCGGATCGTCGGATATCCGCGGATTGTCGGGTCATCGGATATCCGTGGATCAGTCGGATCATCGGATATTCGTGGATCGTCGGATCACCGGATATCCGCGGGTCGTCGGATATCCGGAAATATCCGGTTAAAAACATTTAATTGTAAAAAAATATTTGTATAAAATATTAATCAAATAAACAATAAATTTATACTTAAATAGCATAAAAATATATGTATGTATACAATATAGTAATTTTGTAATAATATTCATATTTGACAATATTTAATCAAACAAACAATAAATTTATGCTTTAAAAAGTTGTATTTTATCATTTTGTACTATTATTTGTATTTAAAAATATATTGCGTTGTAAAAATGTTTGAGTTAGACAAATTAATGAATCGAAAATGTTCAAATCAACAAATGTACATAAGAATCTTTTATAAATATGATTATATCTTTGCTATGATAATATTAGTTTCGATAATATATTTTATCATAAGTTGATCTCGTTTAAACTAACAAATGCTCATAAAAATCTTTTAATATAAGTTGATCTCGTTTTAACATATAGATGTTTATAAATATGATTATGTCTTTTTTTACAACTTAATAACTTATATATGTACAACTTAGTCTCGATAATGTATTTTATCATAAGTTGATCTCGTTTAAACTTTAAACTAACAAATGTTCATAATAATCTTTTAATATAAGTTGATGTCATTCTAACATATAGACGTCTATAAATATGATTATGTCTTTGTTTACAACTTAATAACTTATATATGTACAAGTTAGTCTCGATAATGTATTTTATCATAAATTGATCTCGTTTAAACGTTAAACTAAGAAATGTTCATAATAATCTTTTAATACAAGTTAATTTCGTTCTAGCATTTATATGTTTATAAATATGATTATGTCTTTGTTTACAACTTAATAGCTTATATATGTACAAGTTAGTCTCGATAATGTAGTTTATCATATGTTGATCTCGTTTAAACTTTAAACTAACAAATGTTCATAATAATCTTTTAATATAAGTTAATGTCGTTCTAACATATATATGTTTATAAATATGATAATGTCTTTGTTTACAACTTAATAACTTATATATGTACAAGTTAGTCTCGATAATGTATTTTATCATAAGTTGATCTCGTTTAAAATTAAACTAACAAATGTTCATAATAATCTTTTAACATAAGTTAATGTCGTTCTAACACATATATGTTTATAAATATGATTATGTCTTTGTTTACAGCTTAATAATTTATATATGTACTAGTTAGTCTTGACAATGTATTTTATCATAAGTTGATCTCGTTTAAACTTTAAACTAACAAATGTTCATAATAATCTATTAATATTAGTTGATGTCGTTCTAACATATATATGTTTATAAATATGATTATGTCTTTGTTTACAACTTAATACATTATACATGTACAAGTTAATCTCAATAATAATCTTTTATTAGAAATTGGTCTCATTTAAATGAATTAAATAAGTTACATGGTAAAAGTTAAATATTTAAGCAAAACAATGAACAGATCACGTTAATTATATTTACAACATACATAAACATATTTTATAAGTATGATCATAATCTGAATTGTTGTTTAATACATATATATGCTCATATTTTCTCTTAAATATAAGTTTCTCGTTATATAAATAATGATGATGTGTGTTAAAGTATTAAAAATAAGAAAGTGTTAAAATAAGATATGTATTAATATAAGTTTCTTATTATATAGTATAAGTTTGTATACTGATGTTTTAAAAGTCTAACTCTTTTAACAATGTTAAACATAAGATATGTGTTAGAGTCTTAAAAATAAGTTTTTCAATAATACAAGTAATGATGATTATGATAACTATAATTTTAGTCATTTGTTCTTAGCAAATCAACCTTTTATTACAAGACGTCTCATTTCATGAAACCGTCTATATATGTATGTATATATAAAATATTTTCGTTTTAAAGTATAAAAAAAGTTTTATATTATATTAATTTTGTTTTAATATCGTTTTTTCTTATGCAATTCTTATTCATAATATTTTTAATGAAATTACAATCAACTAAATTTAATTACCTTAAAAATAAGTTAATTGACTTTGATATATTAATGATAACATTTTCTATTTATTAATGTTTTCAACACTAAAAAAATTAAATATTTATAAGATTAAAATTGTTTACTTTTACTTTAGCACGCTCAATCTTTTTTATTTTGTATTTTATGAAGTAGTTATAAAAGGTAAAATTAGATATATCAATTGTTTTAAAAACCTTAATTTTATTTTCTTATCACAATGTACTTTAATGTTCTTTTTATAATCATATCTATGAATTAGCATTTTTATTTGGATTTTGTTTTGTGTCTTTGAATTTTTTTTTTAATTACGTTTAGTGTTAAACAAAGTAGGCAATACATGTTCGGATCAAACGGATATGCGGATCAAACGGATCAGTCGGCTATCCTGATCCGGATAAATTCATTTTCGGATCAAACGGATCAACCGGGTCAAACAAAGTCATTCGGATAAACGGATCATCCGGATATCCGCGGATAATAATCCGATCCGATCCGGGTAAAAATCATTTTCGGATAGTATATTTTGGAATTCGGATCAAACGGATCGGCCGGATATCCGTGGATAATTATCCGATCCGATCCGGGAAAAAGTGCCGTATATCCGGCCGGATACGGATCGGGAGTTTTATGAAAATTTCGATTCGGATATCCGGCTATTCGGATCGGGTCGGATCGATCCGTTGCCCACCCCATTAGGCACTGGATAGATTGTTTCCGCGTACCCAACTCTCCAAGTTTCACAAGTATAATATCTACTAACTAGAAAGGAATGATTCATACCCACATGTGTTGTAGCTTTTATGGCGTGCATACATGGTATTTCTTCAATATCAAACTTCTTGCATCCACAACTTCTCATTAGAAAACATACAATCACCTTTTCATCTTGTTTTACAACTTCAAACTCCAACCTTTCTGCATCTAGTACGTAAACAAAGTAACCCCCACTTTTTTTAAACCTTTTTGGATCATTGCTTCGATCTTTGGAAGAGCAACTTCTACACAAGCTTTTGCTCGAGCACGTCTTTCGGCAAACCACCGAGTCATGAATTGTCTGATCTCATCAAGCAAGTTTGTAACCGGATATTCTCTTCCTTCTTTCAAAATTTCCATTTACACACTCGGCATTGTTACTAGTCATTATGTTATACCTTTTGGCAGGACAAAAAGACCTTGTCCAAGTTGCAATTTCAATATCAGTGAGTAACTCACCAATCTTTGGCTTCTCCTACATACATTGACAAGAGCAGTGTAGTTATACGACATGAGTTGTATGAATAAATGTGTATTTCAAGATAATTGCAGCATACATACCCCCGAAATTTGACCAAGAATATCCATGCAATCACTCCTTTTGTAACAGCGGGCACATTCCATGAATTTTTCAAGGATTTTGTTTGATCGTGTTTTCTTCTACAGATTGCTTTTTAGATGTCAAATGCAATATCCGTGCGATGCAACTTCATAATTTGTAGCAACTCCTTTTTTTGATGGAATTGTGTCGATCGGATACAAAGACTAATTCATTGTTGTCATGAACAAAACTCTTTAGGTTCTTGAAGAAGAAATCCCACGATGCATCGTTTTCACTGTCAACTATTGCAAACGCAATGGGGTATATTTGTTGATTAGCAACTTGTGTAGTTGCAACAAATAACACTCCTCCATATTTCTCTTTCAAGTGTGTGCCGTCTACTGTGACAACCTACGTTAAAATCGACGTTAAGTTTGTTTTGGTACACAAATCGTCAATTTGTGTAGTTCACATACACAGTTTTGATTAAAAAATACAAAACATGGTTTTGTACTTACCCTTCTCATTGACTGATATCCATTGACTGATTGTCCATATGCAACGAAGACATATTTGAAACGGCTGTTTTCGTCTACCTCAAGAGCAATTATTGTACCTGGGTTGATAACCTGTAACATATGCAGATATGAAGGTATTGAACTATAGTTATCCTCTGGTGTACCTCTGATCATATCTTTCACAGTTTCTTGCGCCATCCAGCACTTCCAATAACTAGCATCAATATGGTGTAAACTTTTCATTATTGTGATGATCTGGTTGACAGACGGTAATTTCTTTGAATTTCCATACCTACATTTTGTTGTGCAATTGTTACGATGATATTTATTTTGTACATACGCTATTCAACAAACACAATCTATGAAATGTAATTTTGAGCACTTACATTTCTTTAACCTTGTCAACGATTAATTGGTACGGAGCTCCTCTTTTCAGTGACCTCCTCATGTGGAATGAACATGTGTGTGTAGGTACATACTTTGTTGTTGTAAAATACTGTGACTGACCCAACATTGAAAAATGCACCTTTCACTTACAGTGTTTGTCAATACATTTTGCTGTTACAACCCTCCTCTTTGACTTCACAATCTTATATTGTGTACATTCTGATATGGTGTTTAGACACAAAGCGTTCTTCAATTCTGTTTTATTACTATATGTCTGCCCAATCATCAGCCCAAAGTTTGTTGTAGTGGTACACAATTGCTCACATGAGGGACAATCACTAGGTTGTTACATGTTGTATCTTCAATATCTTCGTCTTTAACTACATATGTAGAACAATCAACAGTGTTTGTAGATGACTGCCCATTACACACTTGTAAAGGTATCATCATATCTTCACCGTCTTTATGTGGTTCAATTACCACGTTCTCATTCTCTGTATGTATGTCAATCAAACTCATTTGCTCATCAACTGATTTTGCAAGTGTGTTGACACACAAAGGAACACTCAAACGAAATTGCTCCATCTCATTTATTTGGACAAACATTAGGAAATCATTCCTTGTATTAATATCATACGGCCTGAGTGCTTGATTGAAAGGATTTTTGTATGATAACTTTATCCAAACTTCTTTCATACACAAAGCAAATCTCGAAGCAATCAGACGAACTAAATCCTCAAATGGTGTGTTCACGTCAACGATTAAAGGCTTACTTGTCAAGTTGCCCTCATAATTCCATTCACCATCTTCAATATTTCAAGCACCACCGCAATAAGTTGTTACGTACACAAATGTCATACCTGTGTGACGAAATTCATGTAAAATAATTGCAAAGGTAATTGAGAAATTACTAAATACACAAGATATGTACTTAACTTAACACTTAATATACACAGTATACACAATGGCTCAATGTACACAACTTCTCACGACATATACATATTTGCTCAATTTACACAACTTCGCACGACATCTACAACTACGTAAATCACGACATATACATAAATACACAAGATATCTACATAATTTCTCAGTATACACAATTGCTGACGATATTTACATTATTTCTCGGTATACATAAATACACAATATAGATTTACATAAATCACGACATCTACATAAATACACAAGACATATACATCTACATAAATCACGACATCTACATAGATACACAAGATATATACATTATTAAACACTTATCATACACAATATCGACATACACAATTGTTCAATTTACACAACTTCGCACGATATTTTACATAATTTCTCAGTATACACAGTTGTTGACGATATCTACATTTTTTCTCATCATATACAATTATACTAGTTATAAATGAGAAATCATACATAAATCACGACATCTACATAAATGTTCCAGATGTATACATAATTTAACACTTATCATACACAATTGCAACCGTTATCTACATAATTTATGAAAACGTACAATTGCGCAGGACTTTGATGAAATCGCAGTGAAGAAGGAAGGAAGTTTTTAATATTACGAGAATGAAACAGGAAGTCGTTGTAATTGACAAATTGACATACCTTATACACAAACAATCACTCCTTGTAGTTCGATCTTCTATGGAACACGAAATCGATCGTTTTTTGTTTGGAAACTGTTCTGAGGTTTTACGAACTGTGATGAAATCGCAGAGAAGAAGGAGAGGGGTTTTCAATATTACATGATTCCTTCATAATCGGAACTAATTGAATTTCCTTAATTACCTAATTTCAATATATTTTAAATTAGGATACAATAAGGGCAGTTTGGTCAGAATCTTTTTTTTATCTCCTATTATATCTTTTTTTGAATTAAAATGAGGAGCCTACTTTCTCCACACATTTTATAAGCAACCAATCTAATACACAAGTTTTCAATTTGAACCCCACACCCCATTTCCTCCAACAAATATATCAAGTTACACCCATGATTTAATATAGATAAGTTAAGTGTTTGTTTGGTTGGAGTGATGAAAATGAAAACGAAATGGAATCGGTTAAGGAGAATGAATAAAAATGGAAATGATTAGGTTTGTTTCATGTGTAAAAAGACCTCTAAACAAACCTAATTTTTGATTGATTCAGAATCATTTTATTACCGGGAATAATTCCTAGCGATATCAACAAGCCCTAAGAGTCTATTTTACCCACATTATTGATGTTGTTCATCTTACACTCCAAGTGGATAATCTCCTATCTAGTTACATTACTACCCTTTCCTAGGAATGACATCCTTGTAAGCTCGCATCACCACTAACAACCTTATTATTCATTATATCGTACGTCATTACATCAAAATACATCTTCAAAAAACTCAACGTTGGAGGTGGACAAACTAGCGCACCTCAAGTCTTACTGTCCCTCCTATCAAACCCGTTTTGCTAATATAAAAAATGGTATTCATCGTAGATACACAATAAAAACGAGTATTGGCCGCAACAATAAGAAACTATGTTATATTACTTTAGGTATTCTATCATTCTTTGTATACATTTTGACAAACCCAATTTTATAATATTTTGACAACCCCAAATCTGGTATGTTCGATCTTATGGCTCAATAGGATTCTCGTAACTGTATTTCTTATCCTAAAACTACATTTATGTGTACTCAATGTGATTGTTTGGGACATGAAGCATCTTCATGCTTCAAACAAATTGGATACCTGGAGTGGTGGAACAATGAATGTGGTGTAAGCGATCTTACCATCGGTGCTCCACCTCTAATCTCTCATGGTCACGGGTAATTTGTTGGAGTTCATGTTGGATGCGGCAGATGATGCTCTAGTGTTGCACTAGCAACTCTACATCGTCAATACCTTAACAAGTTGATGTTTTCGACAATGCTACTCTTGGACCAACAATTACTAATGACTAATGGACTTCTTTGTACAAAATATTTTAGTTGGGTCAATCTTAATCGTTTTTCTGTACTTTTATATTCCACCGCTACTCTCAACCTAGAGAATCTCAAATTAATAATGTTCATTATATTGAAGGATCTAGGGATTCTCAAATTCTTTTTCGGTCTTGAGATTACACGGACACGTCATGGTCTTTATCTATCTTAAGGGAAATACACCCTTGATCTATCTTCTGAAGGAAACATGCTACATCAGTTCAAAACCTACAACATTTCTGATTGAGCAAACACAACACCTCACGTTCAACTTTAGTCCTGCCTTTTCACATTGACCAATATCATCGTCTCGTAGATAAGTTAATCTAACTGATTATCACAAGCCCAAATCTAGGTTTTGTTTTTCATCTTTGTCGCGGTTCGTAACATCCCTACGACAAATCAGTGACTTGCCGTCCTCCACATTTTTACGGTACCTAAAACACTCTCCAAGGCAAGGAATTTAACTCGTCAACAAGAGTACCCTTCACATCCAAGCTTTATGTGACGCCGACTATGCTTGTAACACCCCGAATCCGCGGGACTCGAGGTGCAACCGGGCTAGGATCTCACAATGGATCCTGACCCTAGCCTGACAACAATTTCACCGATCTTACAACAAGGCACCAACAGATTAAAACCAAAACATAAAACTGATATATAAACATGTCAAAAGATTTATACAACTGTTGAGTACAACAAACCATATCATATATATATACATATCCAAAATACCCATCCACGAGTATAACCCCAGTGTACGGAGCCCTCAGCAGATCGCCCCGTCTGGATCACTCTGCAGTGTCCTAACCTGCAAAGTCTACAACACGGCATTACACCGTTAGCTAACCAAACACATACGAAGGAAGATGCTAGAGCACATGCACACGTCAGAACTTAAACATATAAACATGCTGTCACACATTTACCCATTTTATTATCTTGTAATAATAGTCCGGCACATACATCGTATAAATAATAACTCAATATGAACGTATGTGACACGAGGAATATAACCCTCGCCTCTCGGGAATGGTGCCAGCTGGAATGGGATCCGGTCCCACCTCCCGTGTACCCTATGGGAGTGGTGCAGGTGGCCGGCCCACTGAGCCATACTGGCCTGCCTGAAGAGAACCTCCAGACTCCCGGCGGGATGAATGGACAAGTTATCACGGCCCTACAATGGGCAGTCAATAGACCATAGGTCGGTAATACAATATATCATACGGGCTATAAAGCATAACATCCACCACTCAGGCACACATCCAATATATGGAGGGCAGCTAAGTAAGTCCTATGTACTTACCTCAACCTCGGGAGTCACGGACTCAGAATACTCGGCTCCGCTCTGGAGATCAACTCAACCTAACCAAGGTATAACGCATACATCAAAAACATATCCATACAAGGGGTCACACCTAGACCCAAGGGATCCACACGGATCATATTCCAACTCGTAATCCTCAAGGCCGTAACCGGCATAACAGTTCCGTACTTAACTCATTCTAACCTCAACTCGCACCTAGCAGGCTACTAACACTCATACTAGGAAGGAAAATGATCTACCTAGCCTTAGGTAGATCCGGGACAAAACGCACCTGCGGGACACAAGGGACGCAGGGGCGAAAGCAGGTGGCCGCGGGCGCGGCGGAATGTGGCCGCGGGGGCGGCGACACGGAACGTGGGCGGAAGCTGGCGCAACGCAGGCGCTGTGGCACGGTAGCCGCGGGGCGGTGGATCTTGGCCGCGGGGGCGGCGACAGTGCAGAAGGCAACTTCGCGGCTTCTCTTCGGTTCTACACGTGATCAAATCACGTCTATACTCTCATCCAAAGCCAAGACCATACACATGTATACACATACAACATCAGAACATGCCTAGGCAATCATCTAATCCTAAGCTATGAAGGAAAGCAAGAAAGAAAGAAGAGAGGAGAAGAACCCTTACCACACTTGTGGTCTAAGGCTGCAGGAGAGCTCAACACACACCAAGGCTGGCTTTCAACCCAGCATAACCTCAGCCAACACTCACACAAGGTAACACACACACAACACTCTCACAAAACTCTTCCACAACTCAAGAACAAGATCCCAGGAAGCAAGGGAAGCAAGGAACGTGGAGAGAAGCTGGAGAAGAAGATGAAGAACCCTTGATCAGCCAAAGGTAAGAAGGAGCAAAGTAAAGAGTAAAGCACGGGTCAACAAGGTCAAAGAAGACGGCTGCAGCCGCCGGAACCCGCAGGGGCGGTCCAAGCAGCCGCAGGGGCGGCGCCACTCACCGCGGGGGCGGCAAGACCAACCTCGGCCAAAGCTAATCTCGGCCAAGGTCCGGTCTCGGCCCGAAAGACTATGGCTCTTACATCTCTCCCCCCTAAAAACAAGTTTCGTCCCGAAACTTGCATAAATCTCGAAAGCACAAAACCTCAAAACCGGGATACACTCTCTAACATAGAGGTATCATAACACATACCTGGCCTCAACCATACGCTATAACCTCAACACGGCCGTGGAGAAACATCATCTCCCGCAAAAGATCACAATCCTATCCGGGGCATAGAGAGAAGCGTCTCTAGCCAAACCAACATCGGGGCATGGAGAAGATATCTCCATCCAATCCTACATAACTCGAGATAACATGGAGGTAAGAACCATCTCCAGCTATACCTATCGGTCGTACTAGCACAACAGGATCTGTAACAGATCATACACACATCACAGTTAGCACGAAATAAACACAGTATGGCATATAAGCACATAAACACATAAGCATAACACTCACCGAGGTAATACTAAGATCTACCCGGTGATCTCACAGGTACCTCTATCCCAACATAGAACTCTGGATAGTTCCTATGGATACTATCCTCAGTCTCCCAAGTAGCCTCCTCAAGTCCACGTGTCGACCACTGTATCCTCAACATAGGAATGTCCTTCGAACGCAGGCGTCTCATACCTCGCTCTAGGACTGCAATAGAATGCTCAGCAAACGTGTGGTCCGGCTCAACCACCAAATCATCATAACTCACAATGTGTCTCGGATCTGGTATATACTCCCTCAGCTGAGACACGTGGAACACAGGGTGAACACCCTCTAATCTCGGAGGCAAAGACAATCTGTAGGCTGCGCTCCCAACCCGATCCAGAATCTCGAATAGTCCGACATATCGGGGGCTCAACTTCCCCTTAATGCCGAATCTCCTCACACCTCGTGTCGGGGACACTCTCAGCCACACATGGGCTCCAACTCGGAACTCTAGAGGTCTGCGCCTCCTGTCTGCATACGACTTCTGACGGCTCTGAGCCGTCAGCAGTCGCTCTCTAATCAGGGCTACTCGGGCCATATCATCCTGAATCTGATAAGGGGCTATACCGCTAACACTGCTCTGCTCATCCCAGCATAACGGAGTCCGACATCTCTGTCCATACAGTGCCTCATATGGGGCCATCCCAATAGATGCATGTCAGCTGTTGTTGTATGAGAACTCAACTAGTGGGAGGTGATCCGTCCACACTTGTCCCCAATCCAACACACAAGCTCGCAGCATATCCTCCAGCGTCTGAATGGTCCTCTCTAACTGACCATCGGTCTGAGGATGAAACGCCGTCGTGAAATGTAAACTCGTCCCCAGGTCTGAAATGCTTGATCCTGATCTGCTGGCAGGTCGCACACTGTGCCACAAATCTGGCCACATCGGGCTTCAGCCCACCCCACCAGTATATACGTCTCAAATTCTGATACATCTTACTCGTACCTGGATGTACTGAGTAAGGTGTACAGTGAGCCTCCTATAGAATCCTCTGACGTAAATCTGCGTCAGCAGGTACACAGACGCGACCTCGGCGTCTCAACACTCCATCTGCCCCCAGAAGGAACTATGGTGCCTCATCTCGAGACATCCTCTCCCGTATCCTCAGCAACATCGGGCAGGTCTCCTGCTTCTGTTGGATCTCCCCCAACAGATCAGGTAGAACCTCTAAGATACTCAGTCGGGCATCCTCATCAGGAAACTGGATGTCCAACTCTAACCATCTCAGGTCTCTCTGCAGCTGAGACTGTACTGTCAATCTCGCGATCGCCTGCTCTCGAGGCGTCTTCCGGCTCAGGGCGTCGGCGACAACGTTCGGCTTCCCCGGATGATACAGAATCTCCAAGTCAAAATCCTTAATCAGCTCGAGCCACCTATACTGGCGGTTATTCAACTCCCGCTGCGTAAAAATATACTTCAAACTCTGATGGTCAGTGAAGATCTGGCATGTGGCACCATACAGGTAATGTCTCCAGATCTTCAGTGCATGAACTACTGTGGCCAACTCCAGATCATGATTCGGTTAGTTCTCCTCATACGTCTTCAGCTGTCGAGACGCATAAGCAATCACTCTGCCCCGCTGCATCAACACACATCCCAAGCCAAGCTTGGATGCATCACTGTAAACCACGAAGTCAGTTGTACCCTCTGGTTGTGCCAAAACAGGAGCAGACGTCAAACGTCTCTTCAGCTTCTCAAAACTTCGCATACACTGATCAGACCTCACAAATCTGGTAGTCTTCCTCAGCAAACTCGTCAGTGGACGGGCAATCACGGAAAATCCCTCCACAAAGCGTCTGTAATAACCGGCTAGGCCAAGGAAGCTACGTACCTCCTTGACGTTCGTCGGTGTCATCCATGCCGCTACTGCCTCAATCTTCGCCGGATCAACCTTGATCCCCTCGGCGGAAACAATATGACCCAGGAATGCTACCTCTGGCATCCAAAACTCGCACTTAGAGAACTTCGCATAAATTTCTCTATCCCGCAAAACTTGTAGTACCGTCCTCAAATGTCCTGCATGCTCCTCTCTGCTGCGAGAGTACACTAGGATGTCATCTATAAAGACCACCACAAACTGATCCAGGAATTCGATGAAGATGCTGTTCATCAACTCCATGAAAACTGTCGGGGCATTCGTGAGCCCGAATGGCATCACTACAAACTCGTAGTGTCCATAACGGGTCCGAAATGCCGTCCTGTGCACATCCTGCTCTCTCACCCTCAACTGGTGATATCCTGAGCGCAGGTCTATCCTGGAGAACACTGAAGCTCCCTGCAACTGATCCAGCAAATCATCAATGCGCGGCAACGGATACTTGTTCTTAATGGTCACCTTATTCAGCTCTCGGTAATCTATGCATAGCCTCAACGATCCGTCCTTCTTCCGTACGAAGAGGACCGGTGCCCCCATGGGGATACGCTAGGGCGAATGAAGCCCTTCTCAGCCAACTCCTTGAGTTGCTTCTTCAGCTCTAACATCTCGACAGGCGCCATCCGGTATGGGGCCTTCGAGATCGGTCTCGTACCCGGCTCTAAATCAATCCCAAAGTCCACACTCCTCTAAGGTGGCAAACTGGACGGCTCAGCAAACACATCTATAAACTCATCAACCATTGGGATATCCTCTAAGACTGGACTCTCCCCCTCCTTCATGGCGTAACACCAGAAGGCCTCACAACCCTGGGCAATCAACCTAGCTGCCTGTATAGCAGTGATAACCATGCCTACCTTCCTAAGGTCCCAACCTCAGAAAACCGCTAACTGACCAGACTCGGTAGAGAGGGTGACAGTCCTCCTACCCACATCTAAAACCGCAGAATGCCTATCCATCCAATCCATACCAAGGATGACTTCCTCATGCTCCAGCGGCATGACAAAGAAGTCAATAAAAGCACACGGGTCCCTACAAAAATGGGACAGTCATGGATCTCACGGGTACCTCTGACCCTACCCCCATTGGGTAGCCCTATAATAAAGGGCATCCCCTCTAAAGTGTCTAGACCCAGACGCTCAACACAAGCAACAGATATGAATGAGTGCGTAGCACCCGTGTCAAACAAAACACGAACAGGTAAGCCATAAATCAGAATGGTACCTGTAGCAGTAGGTGTAGCCGGCTCCTCTGCACTCCTCAGCTCAAAAACTCGGCCCTGAGGGCCACGGGTATCAGTGATCCTCCCACCACGACCTCTACCTCTGCTCGGCCCAGGAGCAGATCCCTGAGCCGTCTGACGATCTAGGACCTTCTACTGTCCTTGTGTCTGCTGCTGCTGAGGTGGCCTCTGTCCACCCCCAGCTCCACCAGCAGGTGAAGAACCCTGCTGTGAAGAAGCTCCGCCCTGACGGCAGAACACTGCTCTGTGACCTCGCCCACCACACGTGAAGCAAGTCACCGGCTGTCTCGGGCACTCTGGCCTAATGTGTCCCTGCTCTCCACAGTTATAGCACTATCGAGCTCTACCAGTAGCCAGATGCTGATGGCATCCGTATATCCGGCTAAGACGACCTTGCAAGCAGAATGCCGAGCCATGATACGAAGTTTGCCCGTTTATTTAATATATTTCCCTAATTTTACATTTTTAAATAATAGACTTTAATTGTCGGAACATTAATTTCGGAACTTAATTCTGTGAGTTAATTTCCGGCATTGATAGTCTAGACCTTTGGTTTCGGGAGTTGCCCCGACTTTATTTCCCGCCTTTATTTCCGTCATTCAATTTCCGACTTTTGGTGTAGCCTTCATCCACTATATAAGGGATGCTTGGCTTCACTTGTAAATCATGTCTAATTTTAATCAAGTATTTTGAAGGAAAATCCTCATTCATGATCTAGGCATCACTTCCTCTTCAATCCCCTCAAAGTTCTTCCTTGGATCAAGTCTTAGATCCAAGAACTCACATTCGAGGATTCTTCTAAAGAATCAAACTATCAAATCCACTACAACGTTTGCTCGATCTCTCTAGATCGAATCAAACCTACGCTTCCGCATCCATATCAATCGCTTCCGCCCTACCAAACTTCTATCAAAGATCTCATTTGCACATCAACAACGAGTAGTCGAAACTCTAGCTTGGTCTAGATCCGGCGTTCATTCTTGATCAAAAAAAAAAAAAAAAGTAAAGAAACTTAGCTTCGGTCCCTTGCTCTTATACCAATTTGATGCGTCCTAGGAATCGTTGAAGGACGAACGCCGGATCTAGACCAAGCTAGAGTTTCGACTACTCGTTGTTGATGTGAAAATGAGATCTTTGATAGAAGTTTGGTAGGGCGGAAGCGATTGATATGGATGCGGAAGCGTAGGTTTGATTCGATCTAGAGAGATCGAGCAAACGTTGTAGTGGATTTGATAGTTTGATTCTTTAGAAGAATCCTCAAATGTGAGTTCTTGGATCTAAGACTTGATCCAAGGAAGAACTTTGAGGGGATTGAAGAGGAAGTGATGCCTAGATCAAGAATGAGGATTTTTCATCAAAATACTTGATTAAAATTAGACATGATTTACAAGTGAAGCCAAACATCCCTTATATAGTGGATGAAGGCTACACCAAAAGTCGGAAATTGAATGACGGAAATAAAGGCGGGAAATAAAGTCAGGGAAACTCCCGAAACCAAAGGTCTAGACTATCAATGCCGGAAATTAACTCACGGAATTAAGTTCCGAAATTAATGTTCCGACCATTAAAGTCTATTATTTAAAAATGCAAAATTAGGGAAATATATTAAATAAACGGGCAAACTTCATATCATGGCTCGGCATTCTGCTTGCAAGGTCGTCTTAGCCGGATATACGGATGCCATCAGCATCCGGGGGCGTATCATCCGCCCTGACGGCAGAACACTGCTCTGTGACCTCGCCCACCACACGTGAAGCAAGTCACCGGCTGTCTCGGGCACTCTGGCCTAATATGTCCCTGCTCTCCACAGTTATAGCACTATCGAGCTCTACCAGTAGCCGGTGTAGGCGAAGGCTGACTCTAGCGACTCTGACCTCGCCTTGACCCAGCAGCTCCAGCCGTACCGCTAGTCTGCCCGGTACGCTGCCTCTTCTCAGACCCCCCGGTCTGAGAAGCTCTCCTCTGACTGACCCGCTCACGCTCATAGTCAGCGGCTCGATCCTGGTAATCCATAAGGGACTCACAATGAAATCCCGCCATATAAGCCCGGGTGGCATCCCTCAGCCGTCGGGAAAACAGATACACATGCTAATCAGCAGAAGGTGCAGCTGGTCCTAACAGTGCCAGCTCCTCCTGAAACCTCCGGATGGCCTCAGAAACTAGCACATCCTCGAACCCGGCCTCCACAAAATCCCTCAGTCTCTCATTCCTCAGCGAGGCAGGGCAGAAACGCTCTCGGATCATAGACCTCATCTGCTCATAACTGGTGACCTGACCTCGTACAGATCTCCACCAGTGCTGCGCTAACTCCCTGAACAAGCTCTGCACTAACCCGACCTGTCTATCAGCTGGACACCTAATAGACTCCAGAGCCGAGTCTACGTGTCCTATCCACAGCTCTACCTCCAACCCCACCTTCCCAGAGAAAGGGGGTACTCCCATCTGATGGAAAGCCTTCAACCAACTGTCTGGTCGAGGCCCTCTATACTCCTCCTGTACTCGAACGACCTCAGCAATAGGTGCCGGTGCAGCTGGCACCTGTGTAACGGTGTGGGACCTCTCAGATGGCCCCTTCTGCGCTGGAAGATCCGGGGCACGTCTACCTGCCCTGGCAGCCTCCTCAACCCGCCGGATGTAATCATGGAAGGTTGACCCCTCCATGGAGACACGGTCCGAGTCTGCTGACTGGACTCGCTGTGGACCCTGTCCCCCAACTGTGCCTTCCCCCATCTCAGGGGCGGCACTCTCAACAACCTCTGCCTGAACGTCCTCTACTGCACGCAACTCAGCAGCAGGGATCCTACCCCGTCCTCTACCTAACGGAGGTCTGCCTCTACCCCGTCCTGCTGCAGGTAAGGCTCTAGTCTGAACCATCTGTAGAGGACATAAACCTAACTCAGATGGCAATATATATGCCGTATGTATAGGTATATAACACATCATCACAGCAGATAGTATCTATCTATACATATATATACCTATATTGTCGAGATCTTCAGAGGGGCGATGGCTCACGTACACGATATCCCAAAACGTTTTGTACTCATTTCAAAACCAAAACCTTTTGAAAAGTCAGACCCCTTTCAGGTTCTGTTTATTTATCTATTCGAACTTTATTGCAGATTACTAGTGTCATTGTTGTCAACCTGAGCTCTGATACCACCTTTGTAACACCCCGAATCCGCGGGACTCGAGGTGCTACCGGGCTAGGATCTCACAATGGATCCTGACCCTAGCCTGACAACAATTTCACCGATCTTACAACAAGGCACCAACAGATTAAAACCAAAACATAAAACTGATATATAAGCATATCAAAAGGTTTATACAATTGCTGAGTACAACAAAACATATCATATATATATATATATATATATATATATATATATACATATCCAAAATACCCATCCACGAGTATAACCCCAGTGTACGGAGCCCTCAGCAGATCGCCCCATCTGGATCACTCTGTAGTGTCCTAACCTGCAAAAGTCTACAACACGGCATTACACCGTTAGCTAACCAAACACATACGAAGGAAGATGCTAGAGCACATGCACACGTCAGAACTTAAACATATAAACATGTTGTCACACATTTACCCATTTTATTATCTTATAATAATAGTCCGGTGCATACATCGTATAAATAATAACTCAATATGAACGTATGTGACACGAGGAATATAACCCTCGCCTCTCGGGAATGGTGCCAGCTGGAATGGGATCCGGTCCCACCTCCCGTGTACCCTATGGGAGTGGTGCAGGTGGCCGGCCCACTGAGCCATATTGGCCTGCCCGAAAAGAACCTCCAGACTCCCGGCGGGATGAATGGACAAGTTATCACGGCCCTACAATGGGCAGTCAATAGACCATAGGTCGGTAATACAATATATCATACGGGCTGTAAAGCATAACATCCACCACTCAGGCACGCATCCAATATATGGAGGGCATAAGTAAGTCCTTTGGACTTACCTCAACCTCGGGAGTCACAAACTCAGAATACTCGGCTCCGCTCTAGAGATCAACTCAACCTAACCAAGGTATAACGCATACATCAAAAACATATCCATACAAGGGGTCACACCTAGACCCAAGGGATCCATACGGATCATATTCCAACTCGTAATCCTCAAGGCCGTAACCGGCATAACAGTCCGTACTCAACTCATTCTAACCTCAACTCGCACCTAGCAGGCTACTAACACTCATACTAGGAAGGAAAAGGATCTACCTAGCCTTAGGTAGATCCGGGACAAAACGCACCTGCGGGTCACAAGGGACGCAGGGGCGAAAGCAGGTGGCCGCGGGCGTGGCGGAATGTGCGCGGCGGGCGGTGACACGGAACGGGGCGGCGCTTGCTGGCCACGGT
>CM008286.1:46477361-46674962 GCA_002319775.1 Fagopyrum tataricum | reverse complement strand
GACAAGTGGTATCAAGAGCCAACAACGTTCGTGACAAGTGGTATCAGAGCCAACAACGTTCCAAAGGGAGGTTTCGATGGCTAGCCAAGGAGGCGTGTCGGAAGTCGTTGACGTGAGCAAGAAAGGCAAGAAGGCCGCAAGGGATGCATCAAGGGACGTGGTGTCAAGCACGGAGGCTAGGCTGGAGAAAGTCGAGTTGGCCGTGGGCGAGATGCGGGACTCCATCTTCGACGCCAACAAGCGGGTTGATGACGTCGAATCCACGATGGAGTCCTCTATTGAGGAACTCAAGGGGAGTTCCAAGGGGCCATGAACGTGTCCCACAAGACCCTTGCCGCAGAACATGAAGTTCTCAAGGCCAAGTTTGAGGCGCTGACCGACAAGCTGGAGACGGTCATAAGGGAGTTGGCGGCATGCAAGACAGCTATGGGGGCTGGCCTTGTCGGAGTTGCCCACTGCAGAAAGTGGACGCACCCAAACCAACGACGTTCAAGGGAAGTCGTTCCGCCAAAGATGTAGAGAACTTCTTGTGGGGCATGGAACAATACTTCCGCGTCACGGGGATCGCGGACGAGGAAAAGAAGGTAAGTACCGCTTCTCTATATCTCGGTGATATAGCTTTATTATGGTGGCGTAGAAGGACCTGCGAGAGGACCGGAGGGACCCCAATCACCACCTGGGCCGAGTTCTCGGCAGAGCTCAAGAAACAATTCTACCCCATCTATGCCGACGACGAAGCCCGGGCCAAGCTTCGCAGGCTCACTCAAAGAGGGACCGCCCGAGAGTACGTGAAGGAGTTCTCGGAGTTAATGTTGCAGATCTCAGACATGAACGAGAAGGAAGCCTTCTTCCAATTCATGGACGGGCTTAAGCCTTGGGTAAGACAAGAGCTTCACCGACAGAAGGTTCAGACCCTTACTGAGGCCATGACCGAGGCGGACTCCCTCATTGAATTCAAAAGCCAAGACCGAAGTAACTTCTCCCGTGACAAAGGAAAAAGTGGGGGAGACCATGGACGGGGAAGGACACCAAGACGGGACAATGACGAGTCATCCAAGGATTCATCCAAGGACTCGTCCAAGCCAAAAGACAAGGAGCGGTACACCAAGACCGACAAAGGCAAGAGACCAGCCGAGAGGCAACCCTTGAGTTGCTTCCTATGCGGGGAGAAGCACTTGATGCGCGACTGCCCTTCAAGAAACAAGTTGAGCGCCATCATAACACGAGAGGACCCACCCGAGGACGATAAGCTGCGACTCGGGGCCATGATGCTTAACTCCATCAAGACTAAGCGGTTCACCAACAAAAGGGGACTTATGTTCGTAGACGCCATGGTAGGCGGCACTAAAGTAAGCGCGTTGGTGGACACCGGGGCCTCCGACATTTTCATGTCCGAGGAAACATCAAAGAAGTTGGGGCTCGAGGTCACCAAGAGTCATGGATGGATCAAGACGGTGAACTCCAAGGAGGTTCCGACACTCGGGGTAGCACAAGGGGTAGAGCTATCACTGGGAGATTGGTCGGGCAAGGCCACGATTGAGGTAATCCCTCTAGACGACTACGATTTAGTCATTGGTTTAGCATTCCTTGATCGTATCAATGCTCTCCTTGTGCCATTTACCAACTGTATATGCATCTTGGACCCCCATCACCGTTGCATCGTGCCGGTATATCGGGAAAAGGGGCCAAGTGCTAAGGTAGTCTCGGCAATTCAACTTTCCAAGGGACTAAAGCGGGAGGAACCAACATTCTTGACAACTCTCAAGCTGGACGAGACACCATCCGGGGAAGAACCGACACCAGCTGAAGTTTGCCATGTCTTGGAAGACTTCAAGGACGTTATGCCGCCCGAACTTCCAAAGAAGCTCCCACCTAAGAGGGAGGTGGATCACAAGATCCAGCTCATATCCGATGCTCGACCACCCGCCCGAGCACCGTATCGCATGTCTCCGCCGGAGCTAAGGAGACAACTTAAGGAATTATTGGAAGCCGGTTACATCAGACCGTCCAAGGCACCATATGGAGCACCCGTGTTATTCCAGCGGAAGCACGACGGGAGCCTACGCATGTGCATCGACTACAGGGCGCTCAACAAGCTAACCATCAAGAACAAGTACCCGATCCCGCTCATCGCAGACCTGTTTGATAGACTTGGGGAAGCTCGGTGGTTCACCAAGCTTGACTTAAGATCGGGATACTACCAAGTCAGGATCGCGGAAGGAGATGAGGAGAAGACCGCGTGCGTCACGAGATATGGGTCATACGAGTTCTTAGTCATGCCTTTCGGCTTGACAAATGCACCGGCAACATTCTGCACTCTCATGAACAAGGTACTCCAACCCTTCCTTGATCACTTTGTCGTAGTTTACTTGGACGACATTGTTATCTATAGCCGCACATTAGAGGAGCACGTGGAACACCTACGGCAAGTCTTCCAAGTACTACGTGAGCACGAGCTTTATGTCAAGAGAGAAAAATGCTCGTTCACTCAACAAGAGGTGCCATTTTTGGGACACATAGTCGGCAAGGGACGCATACGGATGGACTCCGCCAAGATCAAGGCAATCATGGATTGGGAATCGCCGACTAAAGTAACCAAGCTTCGCTCTTTCTTGGGGCTAGCCAACTATTATCGCCGCTTCATCCATGGGTATTCACACATCACGACGCCCTTGACAAACATGCTCAAGAAGGGGATATCTTGGGCTTGGAGCAAGGAGAGTCAAGAAGCGTTCGAACGGCTTAAGAAGGCGATGACCGAAGAGCCCGTGCTAGCCCTACCCGACTATGGGAAGCCGTTCGAGATACACACGGACGCATCAGACTATGCCATAGGGGGAGTCCTGATGCAAGAGGGACATCCGATAGCTTTTGAGAGCCGAAAGCTTAATGACACCGAGCGGCGCTACACAGTACAAGAGAAGGAGATGACGGCCATCGTCCATTGCCTAAGGACTTGGCGTCATTATCTCCTAGGGTCCAAATTCGTGGTCAAGACAGACAATGTGACCACGAGCTACTTCCAAAGCCAGAAGAAGCTAACGCCCAAGCAAGCCAGGTGGCAAGACTTTCTTTCCGAGTTCGACTACGAATTGGAATACAAGCCGGGCAAAGCCAACCTAGTCGCCGACGCTCTTAGTCGTAAAGCGGAGCTAGCTGCCATCAGCCGACCGATAGGGACTTTGGAAGACCGCATCAAGGAGGGCCTTGATCATGACCCAACCGCCAAGAACCTAAGGGAATACGTCAAGGAGGGCAAGACAAGGCGGTTTTGGGTCGAACGGGACTTGATCTTCACCAAGGGCCAACGGCTATATGTGCCCCACTTTGGAGGATTAAGACGCGAAGTCATCAAAGATTGCCATGACTCCAAGTGGGCCGGACACCCAGGTATGCATCGTACCTTAGCCCTTGTAGAAGAAAAATATTATTGGCCGCAAATGAGGGACGACGTCGAGATATACGTCAAGACTTGTCTTGTTTGCCAACAAGACAAGGTTGAGCAACGACAACCTGCGGGACTCTTGGAGCCTTTGCCAATACCGGACCATCCTTGGCAAAGCGTTAGCATGGACTTCATAGTTGGTCTACCCAAGACCGACTCTCAAAATACGCAACATTCATACCGGCAACAAAGGAATGCCCCGCAGAAGAGGCGGCCAAGCTGTTCATGAAGAACGTGGTTAAGTACTGGGGCTTGCCTCAATCCATCATCAGTGATAGAGACGGAAGGTTCACGGGGAGGTTTTGGACAGAGTTGTTCAAGATGCTCGGGTCAGACTTGAAGTTCACCACCGCCTTCCATCCTCAGAAGGACGGACAAACCGAGAGGGCTAACTGCTTGCTCGAGGTCTACCTTCGGCACTATGTCAGCGCATCACAAAAGGATTGGCCGAAGTTATTGGACGTCGCTCAGTTCTCATACAATTTACAAAGGAGCGAGTCTACGGGAAAGAGTCCGTTCGAGATCATCATGGGCTTCCAACCAAGTACGCCAAGTACCATCGCAACGGGATACACTGGACAACACCAGCGGCGTACAAATTTGCCAAGCGTTGGCAAGAGGAGTTGGACTTGACACAAGCTTGCCTTGTCAAAGCCAACAAGAGGACAAAGAAATGGGCTGACCAACACAGGAGGGACATTGAGTACCAAGTTGGGGACTTAATCATGGTCAAGCTCCACTTCATCATGCGGCACACCGGACTACACAAGGCATTGATACGGCGGTACGAGGGACCTTTCAGAGTTCTTAAGAGAATCGGGCGCACCGCCTACAAGCTCGAGTTGCCGTCCAAATTCAAGATACACCCCGTCTTCCATGTGAGTATGCTCAAGCCTTACCACCAAGACATGGAAGACCCAGCTCGGGGAGACGCTCAAAGGGCGCCAATGGGAGTTCGGACTTCTTTCGACAAGGAAGTCGAGGAGATCATGTCAGATCGGGTCGTCCGCGAGAAGTATCGGCGGCCAAGGCTCGAATACTTAGTGCGATGGAAGGGACTTCCTGAGGCGGAGATGACATGGGAACCGGCCGAGTCCTTGTGGCAATTCAAGGACAAGATCGAGGCATACGAGGCCATCGCGACGAGGACGTCGCGGGATTCAGTGGGGGAGGATGACACGGACCGCGCTTCTCAACCAATCCGGAAGCATCCGGGACGTTCGGGACGCTCGTAGAAGTCTCCGAACATGGCCGGAAGACCCTAGAGAAATGCGGGACCATCTAGGCATGGCTAGAGCCTTGCGGAATATTCTAGATAAGTAGAGAAGCTTGTAAGGAGTTCTAGCCAAGAAGGATCCGGATTGTCCAAGACTTGTCCAAATCCGGAACCTTCCTAGGAGGGGTGGCCTTGGGCTATAAATAGGGAGTGTCACCCCCTCATTTGCATCATCCAAGTTCCAAGCTCTCATTCAAGCATTGTAAAGCTCTCTTATAATACAAAGCTTTCTTTCCCACACAAGCCTTCAAAGTTCTCTTAGCCATCAATCTTAAGTTCTTTCGTTGGCAACATCGGGAATAGGCTGATCTTAGCACGACAAGGGGTCGAGACAAGCTAAGAGCCGCACGGTTTGGAGTTAGGGAAAACTCAGAGCGTGACATATACACATACAACATCAGAACATGCCTAGGCAATCATCTAATCCTAAGCTATGAAGGAAAGCAAGAAAGAAAGAAGAGAGGAGAAGAACCCTTACCACACTTGTGGTCTAAGGCTGCAGGAGAGCTCAACACACACCAAGGCTGGCTTTCAAGCCCAGCATAACCTCAGCCAACACTCACACAAGGTAACACACACACAACACTCTCAAAAAACTCTTCCACAACTCAAGAACAAGATCCAAGGAAGCAAGGGAAGCAAGGAACGTGGAGAGAAGATGGAGAAGAAGATGAAGAACCCTTGATCAGCCAAAGGTAAGAAGGAGCAAAGTAAAGAGTAAAGCACGGGTTAACAAGGTCAAAGAAGACGGCTGCAGCCGCCGGAACCCGCAGGGGCGGCCAGCCGCAGGGGCGGCGCCACTCACCACGGGGGCGGCAAGACCAACCTCGGCCAAAGCTAATCTCGGCCAAGGTCCGGTCTCGGCCCGAAAGACTACGGCTCTTACAATGCTACATGCTCCATCACTCGTTAATTGGTTACGGGCTCCTTTATCATGTATGGGCACTCTCCGGTGTCATGTAAAACCAAGGAACAATAAATTGTATCTCAATTTTCAACGAATTCTGAGTATCTATCCCTAACCACCACAACTTTTGAGATAATTAGGCTCTTTTATCTTCTACTCTCCCTTGGGGCCGGTCGCCCTTCCTAAACTAGTCAATTTATGATGTGATAATCAAGCTACAATTTACATTACCTCAAACCCGGTATTTCATGAACGTACTAATTAAACACATAGAGGTTGATTGCAACATTGTTGAAATTAAGTGCCAGCCCGTAACATCGTCACTCATCATATTCGTTCCAACGTCCAGATTGCAAACCTCTTCACCAAACCGCTCAACAATCATCAATTTCATGTCTTACTTTCCAAGATGGACGTTCTAATAGTTAATTGATTTTAACCCGTTTAGGATGTTCAAAACCTTTTAAGAAAAGTTAAAACGAAAGAAATTTTTTAAAAAGCATTTTGCAAAAAAAAAATAAAGCACACTTAAGCCGAGCCGGTAGTCGTTAATGTTTCGCACTTGTGAGAGAT
This sequence comes from Fagopyrum tataricum, assembly GCA_002319775.1. Classification (NCBI taxonomy): domain Eukaryota; kingdom Viridiplantae; phylum Streptophyta; class Magnoliopsida; order Caryophyllales; family Polygonaceae; genus Fagopyrum; species Fagopyrum tataricum. The sequence continues at coordinate 46,668,761 of CM008286.1, read as the reverse complement.
CATTTTTTTATCGAAAAATTCCATTAGTGCCCTCGAGGTTTTGACTTTTTCGATTGGTGACCACTAAGTTTCAAATTTTCGGTTGGTGCTCATAATGTTTTCCCTTTTTCGGTATGTGTCCATTCTTATAAAAAAAAACTTTACTTTTTTTTTTAATTCCTAGATCAAAATAGATAAAGAGAAAACTGAAAAGAAAAGGAAGATCACTTATCAAACCCATTTATGCTCGAAGAGGTGAAAAAGACAGATGAATTTTGATGGTATCTGCTATAGTTATGCTCGGAGGCCGGAAAAAGGTGTTTTCTAGTATTTTTGGTAGTGTTTGTGTTTTTCAAAGGGTTTATGTTTTAAAATGTTTTTTTACTTAAACTAGTGTTTTGCTATAAAATTGTGTTTAGGGTCTTTTGGCTTGTAATAAGGAAAATAGCTAAAAGGCAATTTTGTCTTTTTGAACCTAAAACACTTTAAACACAAATCGTGAATTTTATCAGTGATTCCAAAACACATATAAAACACTAAACACTAGTAATTTTTGATAATGTCAAACACCGGTTAAATTCCATAAAAAAATACATCAAAACAATAATGTTTATGACTAGGCTTGAATTTAGGGGTAGGTTGAACCGTTGAGGTATGCTACAACAAATTTCATATTCTAATAAAAACAATATGAAAAATAAGCATGAAATCTTGTTGATATAGTCATAGTAGGTCTTGAGAAGGAAAAAGAAATTCCTAGTGATCACAATTTCAGTACACCCCATTAGTTTTTCTTTCTTTTTGATATTTAAATTGTGTAATTTATACTACATTACTCATATAAAAATTAATATTTTTATTAAAATTATATACTAGAACTCATAAGAAGAACTTTTTTTAAAATTTTTTTTCCTCTTTCAATTAATTTTATCTTTACTTTTATAAGCTCTTAAGTTGAATGTTTTACAAGAGAACCGCATTGTCTCTGAATTTGAGGAAATAAGTGTTTCCTCAACGGTTTAGAGAACACCAACCTCCAAGAAAGAAAGAAAATTAATTGGGAAAAACCCCGACCACTTTTATCAAACTTAACTTTGATGGATCAATGCTTGATTCTGGCAACTCGTCATTCGGCTTTGTCCTTAGAAACCACGTACTTAGGTGACATCATTTCTCTCGGAGCAGAAAAATCAAAAAATAAAACAATTATTGGTGCGGAAATGTTAGGTCTTTACCACAGAATTCAGAAAGCAATGAACCTCAAAATCGAAAACATCATTATTGAAGGTGACAATCTCACTGTCATTAATGCAATTAACGGCTCATGGCACAACCCTTAGGAAATTGAAATGCTAGTTGCTGACATTCTCATTGAACTGAGCAAATTTAAATCAGTTCGCACTGCACACATTTTCAGAGAAATAAACGGAGTGACTGACATGCTTGTTCATCTTGAATACCTACCTTCACCGTTTAACCTTTCTGCAGATCATGAACTTCAAGTTCTCATCCTCAAGTGTACCCACGTGATAAAGATTAAAATTAGCAACATGGTGCAACATCATTAATGCACTAAACCTATAATTAGATGTTAGTTTTTAGATTTCAGATATGTTCTTAATCTTACTACTCCTTTAGTGTGATTGTAAAAGTTTGATGAAATAGATAATATAAATACCGGACATTATTGTTGTTCACCGGTCCGGACCTAGACCGGACCTGAACAGAGAGGACCGGATGGACCGGATTTTTTTAAAAAAAATTGTTTTTAAAAAAATTGCATTTTTTCGCACAAGCCTATTGCGGACCGAACCGGACCGAGAGTGAAATAATTAATTTTATTATTTTTTTTACTAAAACTTTAATTAATTGATTTTTTTTTAAAAAAAAATATCGGTCCAGACCTGTTGTGGATCAGAATTTTTAGACCGAAGACTAGACCTGTTTGTTCCGGTCCGGTCCAAAACCCGGACCGAACCGGAAAATGAGCACTCCTGTGACCACCTGAAATTTGAAATGCTTCTATATACCTCAATAAAAGGTGGAAAATTGAGAGCCACGGAGAGCAGGTGGCAAATAAAAATCAGAAATCAAAATCTCTTATCCAAACACCCAAACTAAAAACTCCACATGTACATTCCTTGTTGGAGAACAAGATGCTAACCTAATCTCAACTGGGCTCCACCCCTTGCTCCGAATCCCATGGCTATTATATCAACAATTACATTTTACAAAATCAGAAGACCCTAAAATAGAGCAGCAGCTGAACCAAATCAAGCACCACACATCTACCTCAAATAATCTAGCCCTTATATTCGTTCATGGCGTTGGTCTCTTCAGCTGCCCGGCAAATCCTCGGCGGAAGGCCTCTCCAGCCTTCTGTCGGCCCTTCCTCCTCTTTCAGGAAACCCTCCTTCGTCGTCCGCGCTACCTCTACTCCTCCCGTTAAGGTATTTAGATCACTCACTCATATATATATATATATATATATATATATATATATATATATATATATATATATATATATATATATATATATATATATATATATATATATATATATATTTAAACCTTGATTTGACAATAAACTAAAAGGGTATGGTTTGGAACTATGTATGCAGCAAGGTGGTGACAGGCAGTTGTGGTTTGCTTCCAAGCAGAGTCTTTCTTACTTGGATGGCAGGTAATTAACAATTGATATATATTGCTCATATGAAAGAGTGGAGAAAATTTTTGTTAATTTTTATACTATAATTTTTTTTATTGTTCATCTTTTTAAGAATATAAAAAATGCATCCAAACTTTTTAAGATAGAAATTTATAAAATTGCAAAAAAAAAACTGACAACAAAATTTTCTCCCACAAAGAGCCTCCTCGTCAAACCGGCCCATATATATATTTATATATATATATATATATATATATATATATATATATATATATATTTTTATTGTATTTGTTTTTTTTTATAAAACTGATAGGTTTAAATACTCCTGAAAAGTATAATAATTAATTATTTGTTATATATATATGCAGTCTCCCAGGTGATTTTGGGTTCGACCCATTGGGTCTATCAGACCCAGAAGGAACCGGAGGGTTCATCGAGCCAAGATGGCTAGCCTACGGAGAGATTATCAACGGGCGTTTCGCCATGTTGGGTGCAGCAGGCGCCATTGCGCCCGAGATTCTAGGAAAAGCCGGTCTAATCCCACCAGAAACCGCCCTTCCATGGTTCCAGACCGGAGTCATCCCCCCAGCCGGAACCTACAGCTACTGGGCCGACCCATACACACTATTCGTTCTCGAGCTAGCCCTAATGGGGTTCGCCGAGCACAGGAGGTTCCAGGACTGGTACAACCCGGGTTCCATGTCGAAGCAATACTTTTTAGGGTTGGAGAAGTTTTTGGGTGGGTCGGATAACCCGGCTTACCCGGGTGGGCCTTTGTTTAACCCGCTTGGGTTCGGTAAGGATGAGAAGTCTTTGAAGGAATTGAAGCTTAAGGAAGTGAAGAATGGAAGGTTGGCTATGTTGGCTATATTGGGTTACTTTGTTCAAGCGCTTGTAACTGGAGAGGGACCTTACCAGAACTTGCTTGATCATTTGGCTGACCCAGTCAACAACAATATCTTGACTAGCCTCAAGTTCCATTGATTTATATATTCCATCTATCATCAAGCTCTTATGTAACAAATTAAATTTAGTGAGAGGGATCTTGCAGTCAAATCAGATTCTGTAAAAATTGACTTGTTAAGATTTAAACATATGGTTACTTGTGTCGACTTGTTAAGATTTAAACATATGGTTACTTGTGTCGATCCATCACAACTCATCTTCATTCACTATTTATATATATATGCATATATATGCTTCATGTATGCTCGTAGCTAGTTGCAAACATTTTATTTAGAAGCTCTACCTTCGGCATCTCAAATTTTACATATAGCAAAAATCAACTCATGATATACATACAGTGTGTTATTGTAACATATTAATAATAATATTTTTTCAAAACGTACCATAGATTAGATATTTAGGGCGTATCCAATCGGGTAATTATTGGGTTACGGAGGTTGGTGGGGTTGCATCCCATGAGCCCAAGGGTTTTTCTATCTATACCCATACTAGTTATTATAATTGCATCACGTACAAAATAATGCGAAATTCGTGGCTCGGTAGTGTCCTCAAACGTAATCATAGATTATTGGCGAACTAAGTAATCAATTTTCAATTTCTTTTTCTTTATAGATTGCATTCAAATCCTAATAACTAGTGTCAAAGCTTTGTTCTTATTGTCATGTTGGGAGACGAAACTCCCGGTTGAGAAACTTAATAGATCACATTTTGGGTTTTAGAAGGTGTCGGTCAAGGATTACTTATATTGTAAAGATATGTACAAACCTTTGATAGAAAGAATCAGAAGACATGCACGGAAAAGAAGAGTGGAAGTTGCAAGACAAGAAAACAACGAGCGTGATCCGCTTGCCGTTCTCCAAAAATGTTGCACACCATACGATCAATCTAAGACGATGGAGGAGATGCCGGTGTTCAATAAAGGTTCACCTTGATGTGAAGGTTGTTTACAATATGACGATATAAAGTATAATGGTGTCCGATCACCTAAATGAGTTCAATATGATACTCGCACAATTGAGCTTTGTACCTTTAAGTTTTGGTGATTAATATCCTCTCTTCCAAAAAGTTGGATTGGAATGGTTACGGTTGTTAGTGCCTCACCAAAGAAGGAAAATCTCAATCTTGATGAAGTTAGAAACTTGATTTTGGTGAAGAAAATCGCTAGAATAACTCGGGCTTAATTTGGGATCAGCATGCAATAGTGGTTTAATTTAAGATCGAGATGTCGCAACAGAGTGATAAATCCGAAGACAAGAGTAAGGGTCGAAATTGTAAGAAGTCAAGGACTCATTTCTAGAGTTCCTATAAGTACATTATAAGTTCTGATGATTGATAAATCACATATAAACGTTCTAATATTTATTCGTCGCAAAATTTATTGACATTTGTCAAATGTCATGAACTTTGACATCATTTGACAATCACCATTATTATTTATAACATTTGTAAAATGTCATTAATAAGTGGCCAAAAATGCAAATTTTACAACATTTCACAAATGCTATTTAGTTTTATGACATTTGCAAACGTCATAAACTATTAAGGCATTTAAAAAACATTGTAACATATTTACAAGATTCAAATCAATGACATTCATGAAATAAATAAAAAATGAATATAAATGTGGTATATATGGATCTTATTCCTCACTTCCAGCTCGTTCACTCTTTTCAGGCTACCCTTCTCTTTGATTTGACTACCTCATTTGATTGAGTCCGTCTTATGTTGCATTCACCGATATATATAGCGCTTGATCTTTGGTAGGAAAGAGTATTGAATACTTTGTCTTTTCATTGGAACTTCCCGAGGCAACTACGTGATGACACTCAATTAGTAACACTAGCACGGCACTATGCTCCTTGGCTCATTTCGGTCACAAATATTTTCTCCTTAAGCGTATGTCTCAGCAACACAAAATAAGGGTTTCACTTGTTATAAGACTTGACGAAACATCTTACAAACACGAGCTGATGAAAACCATGTAACACCATCTAATCACAAGGTTTCACTTCTCAGTGAATGAAATATTTCTCCTTAGGTATATACGTTGAAAGCTTCTATAGTAGAACTCATTTGAGAAGGCTTGGCAGTCTATGGATCGGGCTTTCGCCCATTGTCCAATATTTCTCATCGTTGCCCCCGGGAGTTTGGGCCATGTCTCATTCCCAGTGTGTTTGGTCATCCAAAAAGACCAGCCGGAAATGCCAAAACTCTCAAGAAACCGAGGACATCTTGTGTAAGATCTAAGATAACTATCTCATCAACTGCTCAAACCACAATGGAAAATGGACTCCTTTTGGGTATATATTTCTACTCAACTACAACATCCTCTCACACCTTCACAAACGGAAAAACGGAAGGAAAAGACCGACCCATTCGGTGACTTTTGCGGTCGTCCTCTAGTGACTTACCAAATATCGGTAACCCGAACTTGAGAAAGAGGAAGAACCGTGAGTCCCCCTCGCGCAATCTCACATGCCGAAAACAACGTTCGACTTGCATGTGTGAAGCATATAGCTAGCGTAGCATGATTGAACCTTCTTATTTGATTCTACTAGGTTAGGCTACTAGCCTACTACCTCTCATTCGAATTCAGTGTTCTCCGAACCATGTGGGAAGGTTTCCCATCACACGGCTCACCAACTTGTTTTTTTGTGGAAACCTCTCTCTAGCGTAAACTTCTTTCGTAAAGCATTGTTCAAGCTAGTTCGAGGAAGAAAAGAAGGCTCGATGTAATTAAGAATTTCGAAATCAGAAATATTCGAGGAAGTGGCATAAGGCCTGGATGGTGGAATTGACATTTTTTTGGGGAAGAAAGCGGCCCTTCTTTTCGGCTGACGACGGAAGCTCGAGACGAAGTCGTATGATGCGGGAGTCTCATGTACGATCCCTTGAGAAGGGAGTGGCTACTTACCTGAACTTCGACCAACTAAACCGTCGAGTCGGAAAAATTAGGTGTTTTTATATAGCTTTTTATCGCCTACTTTCACGAGTGGAGATAAGCGGACTCGAACTGCTGGCATCTTTCACAGGGTAAACCACCGTCTCCAATAAAAATCTAGTCACCGAGAAGTCGGACGACTCTTCAGTTATCTGTCGTTTATCATCCGCTATTGAAACCTTTCAATGAATTTGAATTGTCTCTTAACCTCAGTAAGCACAAAGGGGTAATGAGATAGGCCAAGGATTATTGAACAAATCAAAAGGAAAATAAGTCCTCTAGATGGATTGACGAAGCGTCTTACCGGGAATTAGATCGGGCTGAGCCTTCTGTATCCTTATCACGTAACATAAGGTTTCTTTATGCAATAATGCAATTGTAAGGTAGGTTTTTTAAGAAGTGTTATAATTTAGAGGTGATTTTATGTAATTTATGAACAAGTGTCCTGGTCCCTACTCCAGTCTCCAGTCCCTCAGCGACACAATGAGACTGCGATTGATTCGAGTCGGAGATTGTGATTTGTCAATGCGACTCCCACTATCTAAATTATATAAATAATAAAAACAGAAAGAATCATTCAGTTCCACTCTTCTTCTATTCTCTTTGATAACTTCTCTCATCCTTACTGATACAACCCTAGGTCTCGTCGTCTTCTCCAATCTCTCAACAACAGCCCACCAGGATCTGCTTTGGTACGCCCTCCTCATCCAGCTTTTAATTTCATCGTGATTTGAATTGTATGATCTGTTTTCGACTACTGTTTTTGCTTGTTCACGACTGATTTCGTGTAATTTGAGGAGTTAATTTCACAGCCTGAGCGTAGTCATCATATTCAATCTTTGCAATTCTCGAGCTTATTTCTTATTTGTTTGATTGCCTATTATTAGATTCGCTGTTGGCTGGTTTTAGGTCTATGCATATAGCTTATAGGATTGGATTCCGTGGTTATGTTTCGCTTTCAGTAGTTAATATGAAACACTCGTCAATTTGGAATTCAATGTTGATACTGTACATCTGATTCTTGCTAGAATACAACGGCATCTTCAACACCGGATTCGTCTCTTTCGTCTGTTTTGATCCCATGGCTAATTCTCAAAGCGGGATGCCACCAATCAGTAGCCTACTAGTTTTCTTGTTCCTTTTTGCCAATGTCTGCCATGGATTTTACCTGCCTGGTACCTACATGCACAGATACTCGGTTGGTGAGATTATATATGCCAAAGTTAATTCATTAACATCAATAGAGACTGAGCTTCCCTTCAGCTATTACAGTCTTCCGTATTGTAAGCCACAAGGAGGGGTGAAGAAGAATGCTGAAAATCTCGGAGAGCTTCTTATGGGGGATCAAATCGACAATTCACCATATCGGTTTAGAATGAATAAAAATGAGACGGTATTCCTCTGCATAAGTGGCCCTTTGACTTCAGGTGAAGTGAAGCTTTTGAAACAGAGAACTCGTGATCTTTACCAGGTGAATATGATCCTTGATAACCTCCCTGCGTTGAGGTTTGCTAAGCAAAATGGTATCACAATTCGGTGGACTGGCTTCCCAGTTGGATATTCTCCGCCCAATGGTAATGACGATTACATTATTAATCACTTGAAGTTTAGGGTTTTGATTCATGAGTATGAAGGTAGTGGTGCGGAGATTATTGATACGGTTGGAGAAGGTTCTGAGCAGATCACAAAGGCTGACAATAACAAGGCATCTGGGTATGAGATTGTGGGGTTTGAGGTGGTTCCTTGTAGTGTCAAGCATGATCCTAATGCTATGTCTAAGCTTCATATGTACGACAATGTTCAACCTATTAACTGTCCTCACGAGTTTTCCAAGTCTCAAATAATCAGAGAAAGCGAGAGAGTAGGCTTCACCTACGAGGTCGAGTTTGTGAAAAGTGATATTAGATGGCCTTCTCGATGGGATGCATACTTGAAAATGGAAGGTGCGAGAGTCCATTGGTTCTCCATCCTCAATTCTCTCATGGTGATCTTCTTCTTAGCAGGCATTGTATTTGTTATATTCTTGAGGACTGTAAGAAGAGATCTGACACGATATGAGGAGCTAGACAAAGAAGCTCAAGCACAGATGAACGAGGAGCTATCAGGATGGAAGCTTGTTGTAGGAGACGTTTTCAGAGAACCCGATTATCCTAAATTGCTTTGCGTTATGGTTGGAGACGGAGTTCAGATTACAGGAATGGCATTTGTCACTATTGTATTTGCTGCTCTTGGTTTCATGTCTCCCGCTTCTAGAGGAATGTTATTAACAGGGATGATATTACTCTATCTCTTCCTTGGCATTGCAGCTGGATATGTTTCGGTTCGCATTTGGAGAACCATCAAAGGAACTTCAGAAGGATGGAAGTCTGTTGCGTGGTCCGTGGCTTGTTTCTTCCCCGGGATTGTCTTTTTCGTTCTAACGTTTTTGAATTTCCTGTTATGGGGAAGCAATAGCACAGGGGCAATACCTATTTCTTTGTACTTCATCCTACTGACTCTCTGGTTCTGTATCTCAGTACCTCTTACACTTACAGGAGGGCTCCTGGGAACTCGGGCAGATGCAATTCAATACCCAGTTCGTACAAACCAGATCCCAAGAGAGATCCCTGCACGGAACTACCCTTCATGGTTGCTTGTAATTGGTGCCGGGACACTTCCCTTTGGAACACTTTTCATAGAACTATTCTTCATCCTTTCTAGCATTTGGCTCGGGAGATTCTATTACGTATTTGGGTTTCTGCTCGTTGTGCTAATGATGTTGGTAATCGTTTGTGCTGAAGTTTCGGTTGTCCTGACTTACATGCAACTCTGCATAGAAGACTGGCGATGGTGGTGGAAGGCATTCTTTGCCTCAGGATCAGTCGCGTTTTACGTCTTCCTTTACTCTATTAACTATTTGGTCTTTGATCTAAAGAGTTTGAGCGGACCGGTTTCTGCTATGGTCTATATGGGGTATTCTCTACTTATAGCCATCGCCATTATGCTGTCCACTGGGGCCATTGGGGTCCTTGTGTCCTTTTGCTTCGTTCACTATCTCTTCTCATCCGTAAAGATTGATTGAAGAATTTCAAGGTTTATCACAGGTATACTTTTGTAGGGAAATTAACCACTTTAGTTTAGTTCCTTTCTTCTGGTTCAGTATAGATTCAGTTTATGAACAAAGCTGTAGTACTAGTTGCTCCGATTACACCATCAAGCTTTATCTTAAATTTCCGGGGATTGAAGATTATAACTTGTGATTGAGTTGCCATTGCTTGAGGTTTACATGTACTCACTTAGAGGAGATGGTCCAAGAAGCTGCAACCTTTTGGACTTAACCTGTATTATCTTGCTGATATTAAACAAAGTGGCATTAGTGTGTTTCGATCTGTATGATATTTCTTTTTTAATTCTATCCCATGGAAAGTGCAATACACCAAGTGAAAAACTAGATGTATCATTCGTCTATTTTTCTTGCATCTTCTTGCAAAGTTGTAACCATCTGTTGAATTGGAGAGATTGATGGAGTCGGCCTTTCCATAGATCTATAGCATTTTGGATAGGATCATTTATCCCTTTTAATGAGGATTTTTTCGCTTGTTACGGGGTATGGTATGTCTATAGGTGTGATCACACGTTACATGTACCGCACAGATCATACGAGTTGGGTTAGCGTTAAGGGTTGGGGCCAGATAATGTGATGCTCGTATCCCCCGTCGTGTGGCTTGAGCCATCTTTGTCTGGCTAAACAGAATTCTAGGAAGAATACGTGCAGTAACCATCTTGTCTAATAGCTGAGACTGCTCAAATTCTCGAAAAGTAAAACGAACGCACTACTCAAGTTCTCAACATGAATACAAGTAACAAATTACCCCAGAAAGACACTGAAAATCCAGTGATAGTAATACAACAAGTTTTAAAATAGTCTATCATGTGATTGAACAAAATTCCTGAAAACATAAATTAAGGGAAACAGTACAGCTTAACAATTTGCTGCTCCATGTGGATGTATTCCAATATTGATTAGCTAAACATAATAGACCAAGAAACATCAAGTGACGAACCTTAGAATGATATCAGCGTGATGAACTGGTGCTGCAGGTGTTTACTCCATCTTTGCAATCATTTGTGAGGTCATTGAAAGTCTCAATCTGCTTCTTTCCCCTCAAGAACACTTCAGTGTCAACAGATATCTTCATGTAACCATCAAACTCGACTGGAGAACCGTTGATTTTGGCAGTCTCTGAGTACCATTCACTGTCAGTGTCCCACAGATCCTTGTACTCGTCAAGAAAATGAGTGGTGTACTTGTCCTTTAAAGGGTCAAAGAAGGATGCATCCGGCTCATCGGTTGAGATATAAAGATTCCTTCCATCTTCAACCTTGTCGCCTAGTTTCGACAAAAGGGCATCTGGTGAGGTATCCCTGTCGAGATTTGGCCATAAATCCGTATTCCTTGCCTTCTCGCCTCTAATGACGTGGACAGAGTCATAGTCCCAATTCAATCTCGCTGCAATACCAGATACAATATCCATCAACCGCTGTGATTTCCACAAAAGATGCCACGGTCTTTGGATAACAGATTCAGCCTCCCCTTCACATACTCTATACCAGTAATTGTCGGGTTCAACTTTTCCAAATTTTCTCATTATCAATGTATCTCCGACATCTTTCAACCCCATTGGTGTGGTTTTAAAATCTTCTACTACATGAAGACGCAAGCGATCCTTCTTGTGCCACTTTTTCCAATCTGCCCAGAACTGAACTTGGTCCAACACAGATGCTGAATCCCTCAAGTGCTCAAAATCAAAGTAATACCTGAAATCTTTTCCTTCCTCATTCAGATTGCTGCTGGTGTACATGGAAGAAAGGCAAAGAGTTAAATCCATAACTAATGTTCGGTTCAAATACTGAGCCTCTCCTAATGCACATAAGAAGCTCCAAAGATATTGGTTCATATTTTTGCACCTATCCCCACCACCTGCATAAAACAAGTACTTTCCATCCTTAAATGATGATTCAGATTTAACTATAGGGAGAGTATCATTAACCATTTCCCCAACAACAGGCACAACAACCGCATCTGCGCTATCTACTGCCTTTTCGAAGACTTGTGACTTCTTCTTCCTCTTCCTCGCATTGACACCACTATGGTAGTCTCCTATACTTGTAATACTTAGAGTGCAATTCTCTGACCTTGAAATCACAAACCTCCTATAATCCTTGTAAAAAACTGCAGTCTTCCCTTCCTTGGGTCTAAACCGCCAAGCCATATCACAAGTGTTATCATCAGAGCCAGGAACGGGCTTCCCAAACCGATAGAAATGGATGTCATCAAACTTTTCAATGGCAGCTCTCATCAACATATGGAAGACTTCAGGGTCCCTGCAGTCAATGGGCTTACCAATCTCGTTCTCACACTCGGAACTCGACGTTTGGCTGGTCTCACTAGGACCGGCGACATCAGTGATGTTTATGAAAGTGGCGAATGCTGTTTGATTGGAAGCCATGAAATCCTCCCCGGTCTTCACCACTGTGTTATCGGATTTGAATGTAGCATTTGAAGTCGAAGCGAGGAAATTGGTGATCTTATCTGAGGGATGGAACAGTGGATCCTCGGGCTCATAGGTGGCGGCAATAATGGTGAAGATCAAGACCCCAACAACAAACATTGTGAAACAGAGGTTCCCAATAATAGCCAGAGCATGTTGCCCCAAATTCTCAGGCCTCAGATTCGCTGTTCTCAAAAGAGGCGACCGTCCGAACATCTTCGCAGTTTGCAAGTCCCACAGGCAATTAACCCTAACTCTGAACAATAAAACCAGAATCACAAACAAGGATTCAATCGCATAAACAGGGAAATCATAATCAAACCACAAATTTACTCTTTAAAAACTGGACGACAAACACAAAATACAAAGCACTATAGTAACGAAATGAATTATATTCTAGAATTCTTCAGATCTACAGATAAGTAATGCGATAGTACGCTGTACGCATACGCATAGACGTTCCTCAAAATGAAGAACAAAGCAACAATAAGAGATGCAAAAAACGGGAGATCTGGAGCAAGGGGAAACGAAGAAATAAGAGATGCGGATGAAATTAGGGTTGAAGCAAAGATTGATTAGACTCACCTGTAACAAGTGAAGCTCAGAAACAAGGCATTCGTTCGGAAATTGAGGGATCACTCCTCCTATGCGTGTGTAGTTGGCGGACTGGCAGTGCTGCTGAGCTGAGCTCTCTATAGTATGGAGGTTGCTACTCTATCTTGTCAGATTTGTAATCAATGGGGCAAAAAGTCTTTTTCTTTTTAATTTTAATTTTGGGAAATCTGTTAGCAATGCCTCTTTTTTATCACTCCACCGACACCGATTAGGAGGGGACTGCACTCTGAAGCCCTTTGGAATGAAGTCTTGAGTACTACGGAGTACAATAATCTCAATAATTTCTATAATTTAAGTTGAATTAGATTAAAAAATTTCAAAATAATAATTCGAAAAATTTTCAAGATTATAATCTCCGATAATCTCCATAATCTACCGCTACCAAACCCGCCTAGATTAATTTAATTTAGAAAATTTCCCAGCTTCTCTAGTGTATACTCGTATTTGGTAGGATCTATTAAAAATTTTCATTAGAAATAAACAGAAGTTTCTGAATCTATTATATAATACTAAGACAGTTATATACTAAAATATAAGTAAATAATCCTAGTTATTGTTCTCACGTTAAGCCACATTAGATATTGTCATATGTCGTCTCTAAGTTGTGTCACCTCATGTTTTAACCTTTTATTTTATTTATGGAGATGATATAAACTTATTTTCATTTAAAAAACGAAGTTGATCTTTTGTTATTTTGTATCAATAATAACTATATATGATTTTATTGGTTTAAGCAATTTCCTTTCTACGATTACCATTTACTACATGTCATCTTAATATTATGAAATATGATTTTAATTTTTTCACTTGAATTACAATAAAAATTATTAATATATAAACTAATCTTAATTTATACAATAGAAGTAGTTTTAATATTTTCTACCAAATTGATTAACTATATCGAATTAATGTATTTTAGTCAGAATATTAACCGCCGGTTGATTAATATATGTTATATATCTAATCTATATTTAGTAAACATATTAGAAAAAAGCTTATCAACTAATTGTTATTATGAAATAATATATAGATGAATTATATTATCCAAATTTATTTATGAAAGCAAATATACTTAAAGTTATTAAATATCTCATTTAAAAATTGTTATGACATAATTCAATAATAAGTTCAATCCTATATATGTATAATTTTATCTTCATCACTCATTGATAAATACACCCAAAGTTTATTAAATATGTATTGTTAATTCATTATTTAATAAATAATTTTGCGTACAAGTCTAAATTATATTGATAAAAAATTTAAACCTTTGCATAGATTTATTTTTATATTATTGAAATAATTGTACAATTAAAAAGTTTAAAATATAAATTTTCATTCTACATATAATTCATTTAGAGTTATTTTTTTCTCGCTAATGAATGAGAAAATATTTTTGACTTAAAATTACTTTATTTGGCCTAAATATTTTAACAATATAATTACAACCTTTTTTTTGTAACTCAAATATATTATTAATCAAATCATTACAAAAAAAATTATTGACACTTTTTTAAAATTCGGATTTGAATCTAATACAAATGTATAAACGGTAAAAAAATTATAATTAATTAATACTAAACGAGAAAAATAATAATATGACTATTAATTTACATATTAATTCAAGGTAAATGATCCAACTACACTAGAATCAAATCACACTTCATCATAAAATATTTTTCAAATTTAATGTTACCCAAATTAATTTTTAAAAGTAATATATAATATCGTATAATTTGTCATCAAATCTCGTGCAATGAACGGAATTAAGCTATATATTTTATCATTAGGAATGAACTAGTGTGATCCCCGTGCCCTGCACGGGTTTTGATCGAAAAAAATATCAAAACATGTAACATATATGGGATGATGGTACAAATAAAAAAGAGTTAGAGCGAGAAATGTACTATAAATTATGTAGAAGCAAAAATATCAAAAACATGTAAAATATATGGAATGTTGTTTGTAGTAAAGATTTTAATTGGATAGAAGGTCGCATGTTGTTTGAGTAAGTTGTAACGTAGAGATGGGAAATGATCGTTTGGTCTGAAAATATGATTGCATGTCGTGGAGAAATTAAGTAAAAACCACTTAGAAATGAACTGACACCAGGACAGAACATAGATCAGGAATAGATCACATTGTGAATTTTGATCTAGTAACAAAGATAACATGAAGTGAACCAGGGCCAGCCCTGAGGGTGTGCAAGGTGAGCCATCGCTCAGGGCCTCAACTGATTTTATAGAATGGTAATATATATTTAAGTTTTGGTAAAAGATAGCAAAAAACATGTATAGTCCAGTGGTTGATAGGGCTGTTCAAATATATTAGTTTGCCCACCGGTCCCGTGTTCAACTCTTGTCAGCAACAAGATTTTTTTACGTTGCAATTGGGGCCTTCGTGGTGACGTTTTATACTATAAAATGTGATTTATATAAAAACAAATTATTTTTATACTTGTAGATATAATTATTTATATAACAAGTTTTACGAGTTGTAATCGGGGGCCTATTTATTCTCACTTTTTTTTTTTAATTACTTTGAATTTCTAGAGTTAGTGTGTTGAATTTAAAGTGATATTTTTTGTTAGTTAAAAAACAATTTTAGAATAAAAAATAATATTTCATACATAAATATACTATAAATGTTAACTTATTTATATATAATTATGGTGAAGTATTATCATAAAATTTCTACAAATTACTTATTTGATTTATAAAAGAAGTCATTTTTATGTTTGTAGATATAATTATTTATATATCAAATGTTAAATTATTTGTAGAAAAGACAATTTATGCTTATAGTTGTTATTATAATATATCAATTTTTTCTTAGTTAAAAAACAATTTTATTTTATTTTTTTACCAAAAAATAAAAAAATAAAATAATATATCAATTTTTTAGTTTATTGTTTGTTTCATGCCAGGGATTCTTATGATATTTATTAATTATGATATTTATTAAATGTATAAAATTTAAATATTTTTTTTGATTAATTTGATAAAAATGCATAAAATGTATAAAATTTAAATCGTTTTGCACATTGTTCGTTGCACAAAAAGTGAAATCAACGTGAGGGCAACACATCAAACTTAAGTCTTCTACTTTAAATATTATAATATACACTTATATCATAGATTTAGTAGCTTAAAATATTTGGTAAATGATAAAAATTAAAATTTGAATTTAATTTTAAAAATTAAATTAATATTTTTAATATTTAAACTACACAAGGCCTTCATAATTCATTGCCCGGCCCTGAAGTGAACCACGACATTTGTGTTATACTTGGCGTGGGCACCATGTTTCTTGAAAAGCTCAACTATATTCTATTGTTTTTCTTATCCTTGTTAAAATTAAATATCTCGGAGCTACAAATTCCACTATATTATTCATTCCGAAATTAAAGTTGAGGGTTAATGCTTTAACTCATCACTATTTATTCATTTCGAAATTATCGCGTTCCAGTTCGATCTAGTCTCTACTAATTTCACTGTATTATTCCACCTCTAAATATTCCAATCTAATTATATAAAAAAAATAACTTCCGACAGAATATAAATATATAAATGGGAATTAGGTTGAGGGTCGAGTCTCACGGCACCAAGTGGCGAGGTAGGGTTGGTGTGGAGATCCGGGTTTTCGAGTCCTATAACACACAAGAAATAGTGAATTTCAAGTAACCAAGATTAAAAGAGGCTTGCAATTCGATCCTTGGCGGCAACAATACACGAGATTAAACTTAGTTGAAGGTAACAAAGGTTGAGAGTTCGAACTTCCGGAAGTGCAAAAGGGAGGGCAACGCGCAACAAAGAATATATCCCCGGCGGGGAGTTCGATCCATGTAAGTTACACAATACACGTTTAAAGGCGCAATTGTTGGGACGTCTCCGGTTCGAGACTCATGGGCGACAAAAACATAAGCGACAAGGGAATTAAAAAGAGACAAGGGTCGGGGGTTCAAGACTTATTGAGCGCAAGGAGCAGGCGGTGACAAGGTTCTCTAGCATGGAGATTCGCTTTCTAATCTCCTCGGACGCACACCACTACCAAACTTGGGATGTAGACACCCGGCTCGAGACTGATGCACTCCGATCTTCACCACCGGCGACGACGATTCCGATTTATTCGTCGTCCGTTGTCGTTCTCTAATAACTACACAAGGGAGTGTTAGGGTGTGGTCATGTCCAGGTGGCTAGGTCGAGATAGAGAGGAGGAGGCTTACTAGTGTTATTTGCGAGAACCAAGGTGGCTTCCCCGTCGATTTGATCCTGCGGATGGAGAGAAAAGGAGTGTGGCTCTTATCAGTCACTTCAACAGGCGGGGAGAAGGTGTGGCAATGAAATGCATACGCAACCTCCAGTCCCGGCTCAATGATCTTAGAGGCCCAATCCAATTACATTAAAAAAATAATAAAGAGGTCCATAATTTAGGAGGAGATGTAGTGTAATCTTGAAAAAAAACTAAATGGGGGCCTCGAACCCGAGACCTCACGCAGAAGGTAAACACTCTGTACCAATTAGGCTATTAATACATTGTACAATCTATCTATTTTTGTTTGTAATGTCGCCCAACAATTGTGAGACCCTGTTCAACAGGACAGGTTGCACCGGCTCCGAGCCGGGAGCCTCGTGGTGGTAGTCTACCATGGTTCGAAGGTTGGGAAGGAGAGGAGAGGGGAGAAACAACGGCAAAGGTCTCAATGTCCGTCGATGGTCTTGATCGAGAGGGAGAGTAGGGGAGGGAAGTGTTTAGGTGCGTTCTGGCGGCTTCTCGCTCTTGGTCCACGGTGTCTTCAACGGCTCGGTCAATCTCGCCTTCAATGCCCGTCGGTTACGCTCGATTAATGCATCGGACGATGCCGGTTGACGTAGGAGGAGAAGACGGAGGTTGCAAGCGAGTGGAACGTCTCTTGCTTGGCCCGCGAAGAATTGACGCCAGGAGGCCCAAGGGAGTGGGCCGATAAGAAAGCTCTTTGGGCCAGGGTGAAAGAATCATTACTAGGCCGGTCTGAATTTTGGGTTTGTGGTTCAGTCAACCTATACTTGTTTTGGTTCGGTACGGTTTATTTTTTCGCTATTTGACTCGGTTCTTGGAATTAATTAAAATAAGTAAAAACATAATTTCAAAAATTTTTCCGGTTATTATAGAACCCATATATAATCTTTAATCGTCTCCCTAATCCTACACACGAAGTGCGGAATTAGTGTTCAATTAATTCCGTACTTGGAGTGCGAAATTGTGTTTGATTAAAACCGCAATTACAGTTCAAAAATAAAATTGGGTTAATTAATTCCGTACTTGGTGTGCAAAAGCGAATATGATTTTAATCAATATCGCACTTGGAGTCCGAAACCGATTTTTTTTTTCTTTTAATATTACTTAATTTGATTCCGCACCCAAAGGACGGAATTGAGTAATTTTATAAATAAACAACATGAATACATCTAACATGCCCCTAAAAATTATTTATTTAAAAAAAAAACATGCCCCTAAAAAGGGAGATAAACTAAGCCTCTATCCTAATTAATAAATATTTTTAAAAATAAATTAATTTGTTGAATATTATATTTATGGGCTTTAATATCCTTGGGAAAAAAAAGATATGGGTATTAACTAAATTATCTCATAAGGAATGAAAAAAGTAAAGAGTTAATCCTAGGAAGAAGAGAAAAAGAAAATTAAAGTTAGGTAATTGTAATCGTATAACTAAATTGTTGTAATATAAATTGAGCAGCTGGTTTCTGAAAATTTAAAACCCGATTTCCTTCAAAGTTGGATTTGAGTAACTGAATTGAGTGACTGGAATTAAATAAATGAAATTGAGTATGTGCAGGTGATTGAATTGTTTTTTTTTTCCCTTTAAATTATTTTAAAAAAATATCATTTTAACCATTATAAAAATGATCCACTTAACAAAATTGCCCTTTTAAATTTAGCTTAATAAATAATTCAACCTACATGTAAGATTAAGTTTTATTTACAATAATATAATGATCAATGATACACTTAACAATTTTTAAACGGAATTTCTTCAAACACGACGACCGAATCACAAAATGCACAACTCAACACTCAACAACTGCATTGAGCTTATTGAACTTCAGTGTTGGGCGACAAGGTAGAAAATGTTCAACTTCAATGTTGGGCGATCCCATTAAAAATGTTTCAACACATGCCGACAACGTTGAAGTTCAAAACGTAGCCTTTTGAATGTTGCCTAATGGCCATAAATATACTCGTTGGATTTTATCCTTTGGGTTATATCCTTTGAATTATAAATACAACCAAACTCCCCAACAATACATATCCTACATGTTTCATATCTTATCCAAAATTCCAAATGACGTTTATTGTAGATATAGGGAATTGAAAAAGAAATCATGTTTCCATTCGATAATTGGAGAGATAGGATCAAGTAGGAATATATTTTTGATTAGGGTGTAGAAACTTATCATAGTCGTATGATCTAAACAATTAAACGTTCCAAATTTGTGACTAAAAAAGAAATGTGTAGAATATATTGTAACAATTATTAACTTACTTTATAAAAAAACACTATTTCGATCGAAATGATCATATTTCAGTCGAAATGCTCAAAATTCAATAGATGATTTCGATCAAAATTTTATTATTACGATCGAAATTAGTAGAAAAAAGCACTACTTCAATCGAAATGTTCAAAATTCGATAGATAATTTCGTAACGAGATTTCACTTTTACGATCTAAATTAGTAGAAAAAACATTATTTCAATCGATATGAACATCTTTTTATTGGAATGCTCAAAATTCGATCAAATCAAATAAATTTGTTGCCATATATGTTATTCTATTTATTGAAAGTTGATTTTTTAAAAAATTAGTCAAGTGTATCACCCATGAACACTAGTGAAACAATATCTTGAAGACATCTCTAAGAGGTTAGTACTCCTATTCAAGAATATGTACTCACTTTACCCGCCCCTATATATATATATATATTACATCAATAATATCGATGTTATAATAATACTATAGGATGAAAAACTAAACTACTTACAACATGATCAAACTTAGAGAAAACATGTTTTCGATTGAAGTCTCCTATATCCATCAATGTACGTAGGGTCAAAAAAATAACTTTGTGAATGAATAATATCTCTTAAAATAATTTTATTTAAGAGCATCAGTTAGTCATACATATGAAAGTAACTTAATCAGAAAGTGAGACTTTCATAAACTTGTTTTCGATCATATATCACCGTAAATTTAAGAGATAGCATGTTCCATGTATAATAATCAACTCTATTAAACTACTTAAATATTTTTAAAATGTAAAAAATCTTCAGTCCAACTACTCAAACAAGTTCACAAAGTTATGACATCAAATAAAAAGGCTAATTTAGGCCGGTTTAATCAAGTTGATTGTAAATATTTTTTCGAATCCTCAGTCAAATGACTCGAACAAGAAATATGTTAATGTGGGCGTTTTTATGGACTCCTGATGAAAAGTTGGTTGTTTTGACAGAGTTAATTAAAATAAATTAGATATTAATTAACAATTGTAGGTAGATGAATTTATAATAGTCAATACAAATAAATTAGTCTTTTAAAAATATTAATTAAGAAATGATAAAAAGTTGGTTATTTTGGAGGAGTTAATTAAACTTGATATTGAGATAAGTATTAATTAGTTTAATATAGTATAACTAGTGCTTTAAAAAACTGAAAATATAATGTAAGTAAGATTTATATACAAATACTTTAAAGTAATTCATACATTTATTAAAGTATAAAATAGTTATATTGAAACATTAAATTGGGTGAAGGTGATAGGTCAACAAAAAAGTTGTAATTATATTGGAAAGCGGAAAGTTATGGGTCTTGAGATAGATGCTCACTCGTATTCAATCTGTCGCATCACCTGTTGTACCTGTCTCCTGGGTTTTACCTATTTTTTCGGGGTGGATCTTCAGAAAAAGTTGGAACGAATATGTTGAATAGTATTTAATTGAACAAATACATGTTAATTATATTTGAACAATTGTTACTTGATCCAATAGTCGTAGATCCTTCCTACTTTTGACTATAAGAACCCTTCACTTGAAGTCAATTATATATATATATATGGTCGAGATCAGGTAAGAACCAAAGTTACGGTAATAAATAAGAACCATTATAGATCGTTGGATAAATAAACGAAAGGCTGTGATTTAACGTACCAGTAAAGAAGTTGACGATAAGATATTTATTATATTAAGACAGTTTACAAAGGTATTTATTATAATCGTGCATATGGTAAGAATATATACACACGTAAGGAAATAACTTATATTGCTGTTTAAAATTAATTAATTTAATCCTTGTGTTTGTGCACGTATATTGAAGACCCGTGTGTAACGGTGTGTTTGTGCACGTATATTTCTTATAAATTCGATTAGTTTCAAACATGAGTTAGAGTTAGTAACGACACGAATGAAGGAGAAAGATGATGATTTAGCTTTGAGTTTGTGCACGTGTATTGCATTCTTGTTCACTAACTTTTAAAGTGCTAATATTAAATCTTTTACTCTCAAATAAATTTAGTGCGGTGCGTGTTGGTTCTGCATTCAAAATAGTTGTGCACGTGTAATGCATTCAAAATAGTTGTGCTCGTTTGGTTCAAATAATTCAAGACGAAATAATATTTGTGTTCAATGTAAGTGCATGTTGGTTCTATATTGGTGTGATTTTGTTGTGTATTGATTTTGGTAAAAACACGAACCTTCAACTTTGTTATGGAGATCGGCGTTTAATAGGAGGACGCCGGCACGGAGGAATGTTATATACTCAAACGTGTAATTTAATTTTGGTAGTAAATACCGTAAATATTTATAAGGAAATAATTTATTACTCTCCTTATATACATGAGGATGATACTAATATACTAAAATAACCTTTCATCATCATTGTTCATTTATTTAATCGTATGGTCTGAATTGGTTTTTATTTCTTACCGTAACTTTGGTTCTTACTTGATCCTCTCTCTCTCTCTCTATCTATCTATCTATCTATATATATATATATATATATATATATATATATATATATATAATGGTTTGGGTGAGAACCATACTTATGGAGAGGAATGAGAATCTATCTCAATAGTTGGATGGAAAAAAAAATCAACGGTTGTGATAATGAGAAGATTTACATCAATTTTTAAAAATTTGCTCACACTAATGCAACTTCCTTTAATGTTGAATGAGAATGTTAGTTTCGTTTAAGGATTTTTAATACATTATTAATATCACACTCATGCACATGAACGTTAAGCTCACCATGTTCCATTAAAAATACACAAGAATTTGATGTTTATAGGTTTGTTTGAGTTAAATTTAATGAACACGAGCGTTCAATCACATAAGTAGCTAAACCATGCACATGATTGATAACCATTTACTTTCATAAACACGAGTTTTCATGCAAAATATGGATGAGAGAAAAATGAAAACGAATGTAAACCCGAAAACGAGCACCATGAACATAATGTTCATGGTGGTGTGATGATCGAATTCTAAAAAAAACATGTGCATAAATAATTAATAATGAATTAACATGATTGAATAAGATTTTCTTCCCAAACCAACTCAATTTTTTTAAAAAAATGATAATTGTATTAAATGCACAAATCTCATAATAAATCATTAATTATTGTTGATTAAAATGTAATCTCTTAAACTTTATAATAAATTCATCTAGGACATTTATCATAATATCCAACGACTCTTCTATATATATATATATAAGGTTTTTTTTGAGATGATTGATTGAATCCGTTAGGTAAACGAGTAGGGTTTATCTTATATCCATGTCAACCGGTTTTTATGGGTCAATTTCACAACCAAACCTACTATTCTTCATATCTTTCCTTCTCTCCTAACCTGGTACCTTCTTTTCAAAAACAAAATCTCGTACCTGATTCAACCTCCTACTAGTCAATTTCACTTTCATAGTGTCTATAATTTAAACAACGTGTTCAATGACTTGATTTAATATGAATACAACTTATATATTAAAATGATAAATACATCTCGAAATCCCTAACGATTAATCTTTAAAAAAAAGTTTCACTGACTATTGTTTTTAACCTTGTGACTTATAATAGTTAATAATTTATATATATTTCCATACAAAGTAATTATTAGTTCTAAAATAAACTTAATGTCCATAAAGACTCTTGTCCTTTCCTTTTTAACAAAAGAATTCTGTGATTTTATAATTTTTTTAATTTGATATGTTTTTCATAATTTTTTGTAATCATACATATAACATATTTTGTACTAGTTTAACTTTCTAGCTTATACTTCACATAACACTAATGCAAAAATAAAGAATGTTGCTTTGCAGTGAATAAATGAAAGGACATATGACAGTATGACACTGTTATGGCGAAGTTGTAGGACTAAAAATTTTGTAATCACTGTTTGGTTATAGTTGGTCGTTGGGCAAATCTTATCCATCAAATTATGTAATAATTAAGGGTGATGTTATATACGAGTAATACGACCACATTTACGATTCAATCAACAGACTGAAAAGGTGACAATGTGGGTTCCACGTACAACAAGGATCAGGCGCATCGTCGGTTTCGTGTGCATCATTGTTCAACCGGTTCAGACCAGGTGTTTTAAATTCGAAGGACAGAAACTTTTAAAAATTTGGACATGGCAATGGGATGAGATAAAAACCGAAATTTCAGTCCGAGCTAGGTCTGACTAATCTCTTTCTGTCAACATATATAATTGGTTCAATGTAAATAAAATTTTATGTGACATTATAAACCGATAACATAATAGTAATAATATATCACCGATACTTGATTTTGTTGAACCTTTATAATTGAAATATTATGAGTTAACATTATGAAAACACAACAATAAAAAAAATGATTTTTTCAAAATGAAGCGATTGAACGTTTACCTGAAAATAACGAAAATAATTCATGCTTTTAAAAATGTGAGAGATTGATGGGTTACAATAGAAAATAACTTATCTAGAAAATATTTTTTCTATTTAAAATTTTAGGATAAATAAGATCTTCTTCAAAATCATTGATCAAATCTTCATCTTAGGATAACAAAAACAATTATATTTTAGAATATAGTTTTAGTAAAAAAAATAAAGATGTGCTGGCTTAATTAGTGAATATGTGAAACATTTATTTCGAGAAAAATAATGTGGCCGCCACATCAGTAATTTAACAAATAATTTTTAAAATTAAATTAAGAAATGATAGATACACATAACACATTGCTGTAAATGATAGAGATATGTGATTTATTCATTTTTGTTAACTTAGTAAATGCCTTGATTTTTTCTATAAATTTTCACGTTATGATGTTTTTTCAGTAATTTAACAAATAATATTCTCTTTTTGTTCTTGTTTGAAAGCATCTATACAGTGAAAAAAAAAGGTTGAACTTCCGTGATAAGTTTCATCGAAAAATGTATTTGATAAGTACATAAAGTCACTAACTTGGTCACCCAGAATACCACAGTAACAACACACATTGACCATTAATATCATATATTTTTTTTGAAGGGTAAAACAATTAAATTAAACCTGCTCATTAAGACCCATTATACCAATGTCATATCGTAGTAGTTCACTGTTAAAAGAGAGGTCATCTCCTTCACTTGAACATTAGAGATACCATTTACACCATTAGAAACCAAGACAAATAGAGAAGTAAAGCTATCAATGAGAGCCCTCACGTCCTCGATAAAACAACCCCGTATGATATGTTTGGAGAGCTGTTACTATACCAACTTGTCACAAGAGAAGAGTTGGTCTCCCGTACATCCTCTCCTCCTCGCCTCAAGAGCCCCCAACTTTAGAATTTTGCCTTTTCCCACCATGTCAGCCACCTTGCAGCAACCCGGTCCCATAGGGCCCGAGCACGTAAAACCTCCCCCAAGCATTACGAAGGATCAACCCAAGGCCCATACCAGTTCCATCGAACAAAGAAGCATCCAAATTAATTAACCTTGATAGAAGTCCCCGTAGGATGTTGTCCGTTTCAACATGCCCTCTTCCATGTAACCTTGCCTTGTGAGCGTCAATCCACTTAAGGAAGCCCTCCCTGATGACTTTATTTCTACACACACCTACGTAGATTCTCAATGCATATACGTGAAATCACCGAAAATATAGCCTCGGTTCCATACTTCCTTATAACATTATATAAAAGCTCGAGAGGAGTGCAAGGGATGAAGTCATACACAAACCTGAGAGCCTCTGAATTCAACCATGCCTCACGGACAATCTTCTTGGTCATACTCATCCAGCTACAACCACCCTTTTGTTCATTGGTTCATACAAGGTGGACGACGGCTTCAAATACGAAACCTTGTGATCGAAGTTGTCGGGATTTCATCGCTAGTGATTGTGTTGCCAAAAAAGTACTAACAATGGCTGAAACATACAAACTATATAATACAGAAGAGGAATACATATATTATGACACAAAACATAAAATCATTTTCCAGCTTTGGAATGATGTTGGTGACAAAAGCAAAAGCACGGAACCAAAGATTCGACCTGCAATGCAAAATAAGATGCTTCAAGTTTAAGATATTTGGTGGTTAGTGTCATTAACAATGCTAATCATCCAATAGAAACATAAATAGTTTATAACAACACAAAACTATCGAGCCATCAAAATTACTATAACACGATCATTCAATTGCATAAGCTCAATGAAAGTTGTGGAGAAGTCGAAATATGAGATAGATGCGTATGAATATGGGTATATAACTTGATAATTGCATAAAAAAATGTACCTAACAATCGATTTGTCGGTTGCAGTCAATTAAGTGAGGTCGACGAAGATTATGTCACCGAGAAGAAACGATATGTGTATATATACAGATACTAAAGCTTGTTGCGTACAAACTAAATCGTATCAGAGAAGATTGTATGCGATTTTATATTGTAGATCTCGAGAGAAACTGAATTATTTTGTAGATCGGATATTTTTTTTATTTAAGGAAGATACTGATTGGTTTACGTTAACGAAATCTTTTAAATTTGGATATATTTTATTTGAAACAAATAAATCAACAATTAATTTAGATTTTCACGTTCAAATTTGTTAAACAATTAATATATTCAAAATTTTATTTTAGTAAAAAGATTTTGTGGCTTAGAAAAAAGGTTTTAATCGCCCAAAAAATTTTGGGAGCGCCACGTCAGCACAAGTGACGACTCTTTTAGTATAGGTACTAGTATAATACCCGCACCTTGTGCGGGTTTTTTTATAATAATAACGGGTTATATGCATTATTGTGTTGTTATATATTTTTTCATATTGTTTTGTTTTAAATTGATATATATAAATTACTTTATAAGTAATTATTTATTGAATATTATGAAAACTGGACAAATTTTTAAATGATTTTATAGATTAAAAAGTAATAATAGATAATAGTAATAGTATTTTTTTGTTTGAAGGAGGTTCAAAATCTCAAATTTTAAATTAATTATTTAAACAAATAAGAGATAAATATCTTACTAAACAATGAAATAAACAAAAAACGATTAATTTGGAGTTTCATTTAGAAGAGATATGTTAAGAGCTCTGGAACTTTAGATTGGTAAAAATATTAGAATTTCCAATAAATAAATAAATAAAAATTTTGGAATTTATTATTTTTTGGTACAGTTAAATTCGGGTGAAATAAAAAAACATTTGGAATTTATTTCTTAAGTATTGGATTTTAATAAAAAAAGCAATTTTATCTCAAAAAATATGACACGTAATTAATCATATAATAAAAATTCTGGAATTTATTTAAAAAAATTTTTAATTTATATTATTGAATAAAATATCATTAAAAAAAAGAGAGGTGTTATAGGGTAGACTTACGTCACCTATAAAATAAGTACTTTAAAATATCACATGTTGTAATTATTCTTAACAATGCATCTATTTATTGTGTTATATGTAACAATGTTTAAAGTAAATTAAAAACATTGAGGTTAACAATTAAAAATAAATCTGTAAATCTCCAATGACATAGGTAACGGAACTAAAATTTTCATATTTTAAATTTTTAACGGCTGTAGAACTTATTTTTAATTTAATCTCAAAAATATAATTAAATTTCTATTCAAACATATAGTAAATTTTCGGTTAAAGAATTTACGAATTTTTAAAAGTAAATTTTCAAAATTTTGACGAATTATGTAAAACGAAATCTTTTTAATATATTTGTATAAAGATTTTCAATTTTTAATTCTATCAATTTTCGGTTAAAGTATTTGACAATTAACTTTTTTAATTCCAATTACAAAATCTTGATTTAAATTATTGAATTAAAAAAGTTTTAGCGGACGGAAAATTCTGACCGCGACATGTAGCAATAAGTGCGTCCGCTGTAATATATACTAGTGTATTACCCGCACCTTGTGCGGGTTGAGTTTTAAAATACGTGATAATAAATGTCTCTTTTTAATATGTATAACATTAGTTTGACACACTTTAAATCCTTACAAAAATAAGGAATATTATAAAAAAATTGATATTTTATATTGATATCAAGGTGCGGGTATTAAAATCGGTAATTAAATATTTGGATTGATCTTGGAATATTCATGTGGATATCTTTACTAAAAGGACCGATGTACACATTATCATGATCTATATTAATTTTCGGTAATTTTAATTATTTAATGTTACATAGTATATTATTATGTTAAATACTAATTAATGTCAATTATGAATGTGTATAGTTTCAATTTATAATAATTTCATAGTGTTATTAAGTTAAAATAAGATCAATATTATGAAATATTCATTAAAGTAAAAAACAACATGTAATGCAATATGTCACATAACAAAATATCAATTTTAAAGTTTGTTATGAAAGCTTTCGCTATAAAAATTGAGATGAGATCGAAATTACCAATGTTAACAAATTCGGAATTATCAAGTTTAATTTGAAAATAATTACTGAGTTAATATTTGTAATTAATAAAAACTGGGTTCTACCGATTATTAAAAATTATTTATTATGTAATTAAAAATTTTTGGCTTATAAGTTCTTTAAAAAATTACATAATTAGTTATCAGAAAACATCTAAATAATAATTTAAATAGCTAATAATTATTTTAAAATTTCAATTATAATTTTTTAATTAAATTCCATAATTTTTAAAAAAAATTGCTGAGGTTAATCTCTGGGAGAACACATGGCAATAAGTATTTTAATAGTTGACATTTTTATTTTGGAAATGGTAAAAGTTCGACTCAATTTAAATTGAATTGATGATTGATGATCATTACTTACAAACCACTAATATTTCCACTTCATCACAAACACTAAAACCTCATAAGAAATATCAATGGCTTTGACCACCAAACTCATATCTCAACATCCCAAATAATACATTCCTTTCTTTTTGTGTCTTCCTTCAAGAACGATGCCGTGCGACTTCTCATCTTTTGTCATCACAAAGACTTGTTTGGGTCCAACACTAATAGAAGTTGCGAGATGTGTTGCATTCTATCTAACCGTAAACTACTAACTTCTTAATTGGTTATTGACAATAAAAAACAATTCTAGCAATAGCTTTAAACAAACAATATTGCACACTTGAATAAAACTATATGACATTAAAAACTTCATCATCCTGAGTTCCTGACTACATCATAAACTCAAAATTTGGTGGTTCAAAACCGTCCAAAATCTTGTACCGTAACCTTTCATTTTTTTTTAATTAAAAAAACAGTCAAATGAAGAAAGTAGAGTATGTCATTGTGATGTATTTTACCTGCACAAGGTGCAGAATTGTGTTTTAATATCATTATTATATAGCATATATGTTAAATATTAGATTCAAAATATAAAAGATAAAAGATTTAGCCGTGTAATAGTAATCATGCGTTTACCTTGATTATCTTATATATAAGTAGTAAGTTTAATTCAAATACTACTTATTGTATTCATTTGAGGAATAATTATTATCATTGTTACAATTTTTTTTTGTTTGAATCGAAAAAAGACAAATATGTTAGGCAAAGAAAAATTCAATAACATTTTAGCCATAAACTATGAACCGTGATAGTTTTAAAATGCAAGTATATGTGATACTAAATTATGTGAAATATATGTTTATAAATAAAGTACTAAAATATTAATAGTGTCAAAACACTAATTTGCACGATATAAAATAAAATAATTAGCGTATCATTAGTTAGAATTACCCCGGAAAAAAAAATTTGGTTTAAAAAAATTGGTTTAAAATACCCTAGGTTAGAATGAAATATTGGTTACAAAAATTTTTTAAAATTAAATTCAAAAATAATAATAAAAAATAATACATAAAAATCAAATTTTAATAATAAATTTATATACGGGACCGCATTATTGTAGTGATAATCTTGTTTGTTTGCTAAAATTCAAAATAACTCATTAAAATAATTATTTTAAGAAAACATAATATAAAACTCGAAAATAATTAAAAAAAACTCAGTAAAGATTTTGGAGATTCGAAATAATAAATCGGCATAAGTGTTTTAGGGATAAAGTATAATCTTCTTTTTAGCTAAAAAAACAAAATTAAAAATATTTTATTAGTACTTTGCACTGTGCAGCTTGTGTACCCATCATGACTTGTTTGAAGGAGCAAAATTAGGGTTCCAAGGTTCTTTTGTGGAACTTGATAATGAAAGAAAACGGCGAATGCATTCAACGAATTTGAGGTACTCCCGAATATATTTGTATGTCATTTATGATTAAATTGTAAATATTATTGTTGGTGGGTCTAATCCTGATCCATTTAGCCACGTCTGAAGGATTGATTCCCGGTTTCACGGTCAACCTGAGATGCAAATAGGAGCAACCCATATGATATTAGCATCAAATAACCAGAAATAAGCTGACAATAAGATGACAATATCTTGTTGCATACTACTGCACAAATTACTTAATAAGCATGACATCGTTACTGACCAACCACAAATTATCAAACACATTCCTCTAATTTCCACATCATTTACGGCCATAGTAGAACTTTGAACCACATTTTCCTTCAATGACAGAAGTACAACATAAATAATCAATCATATATTCATACAAAAATGTAATTGAAGAGTGAAGAGTATTCTTACTCAAAAGTCGACCTTCTTCGTGCTCGGAATTGGTGAATTTAGATGTTGCTTTACGTGAATAAGGGAGGATGAATGATGGTAAACTTGCAAGTCGATTTGTATTTATATACACATGTTCTAACTAATTTTGTTACTTTCTCTATAGCATATCTTTGTAAATATTAACCGAATATTTTGAATTTTAAATTTTCCGTATTTTAATAATTAGAAGATGAGATTTAGATAAATAAAAAATTCCTATAATATCTATTAGTTTGTTAATCAATGTGCTAATCTTTATTTGTCTTTGTTTTTTTACCTTTCAGGTTTTACAATTTATGTTGTTTGAAATTAAAGTTTTTTTTTTTCCAATTTCTATTGTTTGAAACTTAATTATTGTTAATCAATTTTATTATGATTAAGTTACGTGTGTTTTACTTTTTTTTTATACTTTTATATTTTTTTTGTTTTTTAACAACTTATAATTAATGTTAACCAACAATGAGTTAAATTACAAAATTAAAAAATTGGTAGGTTGAATGGGCTGGTGTTTACAAAATTACCATGTGTTAATTTACATTTAAAAAAATGAAAACGAAAATTAAAATCTAAAACACAGATAATTAAACAATATTTTTTTTATAAGTAGGTAATTATATATAATAGTAAAAAATGGAGATATCATCTTAGTTGTATTTTTCAAAAAAATACATAAATTATTATCATATATATCTTCTACTAAAATAATTAAAGTATGATTATTATAAAATTGTTATCATAAAGAAATTGCAATAAATAATATATATTGATAAAATTATTTTTATTATAAATAGAACAATAGATTAATAGATTCGGCACGATTAGAAAAGGAAAAAAGATCACGTAATAAATTTAAACAAATTCGAACTAATTAGTGATTTGCAGTAATTATTTTTTTAATAAATTTGTCAAAATATCCGTATCAATTATTTTTAAACTTCCAAATAAAAATAAATGGTTGGATTGTTTTTGTTTTATTATTTTTTGTTTTCAATCTTAACAAATTTAAAATTCCGTTGAAATGGTTGTGATTTTTCTTTAAAATTCCAATTTGAAATATAGTAACGAATTATTTTAAGAAAATAATTGTAATTGCAAATTACTTTTATAAATAACATAATTTTAAAAAAATCAGGGTTAAATCTAGGAGCGACACGTGGCAGCAGAGGCCTGAAAATTTTCCGTTGGGCTGAGAAAAATTTTGTTACTTTCTCTATAGCATATCTTTGTAAATATTAACCGAATATTTTGAATTTTAAATTTTCCGTATTTTAATAATTAGAAGATGAGATTTAGATAAATAAAAAATTCCTATAATATCTATTAATTTGTTAATCAATGTGCTAATCTTTATTTGTTTTTATTTTTTTACCTTTCAGGTTTTACAATTTATGTTGTTTGAAATTAAAGTTTTTTTTTTCCAATTTCTATTGTTTGAAACTTAATTATTGTTAATCAATTTTATTATGATTAAGTTACGTGTGTTTTACTTTCTTTTTTATGCTTTTATATTTTTTTTGTTTTTTAACAACTTATAATTAATGTTAACCAACAATGAGTTAAATTACAAAATTAAAAAATTGGTAGGTTGAATGGCTGGTGTTTACAAAATTACCATGTGTTAATTTACATTTAAAAAAATGAAAACGAAAATTAAAATCTAAAACACAATAATTAAACAATATTTTTTTATAAGTAGGTAATTATATATAATAGTAAAAAATGGAGATATCATCTTAGTTGTATTTTTCAAAAAAATACATAAATTATTATCATATATATCTTCTACTAAAATAATTAAAGTATGATTATTATAAAATTGTTATCATAAAGAAATTGCAATAAATAATATATATTGATAAAATTATTTTTATTATAAATAGAACAATAGATTCATAGATTCGGCACGATTAGAAAAGGAAAAAAAGATCACGTAATAAATTTAAACAAATTCGAACTAATTAGTGATTTGCAGTAATTATTTTTTTAATAAATTTGTCAAAATATCCATACCAATTATTTTTAAACTTCCAAATAAAAATAAATGGTTGGATTGTTTTTGTTTTATTATTTTTTGTTTTCAATCTTAACAAATTTAAAATTCCGTTGAAATGGTTGTGATTTTTCTTTAAAATTCCAATTTGAAATATAGTAACGAATTATTTTAAGAAAATAATTGTAATTGTAAATTACTTTTATAAATAACATAATTTTAAAAAAATCAGGGTTAAATCTAGGAGCGACACGTGGCAGCAGAGGCCTGAAAATTTTCCGTTGGGCTGAGAAAAATCCTGAAGGCGACACGTGACAATAGAGGCCTCTACTTTAATATATATAAGATAAGATATAGATTTGCTGTTTTAGAGTCAAAATCAACAAATTTATTGACATTTATCCACATCGGTTACTGGTTATATATATTAAACCGATACCCAATATTTGATCCATCCAATTTTATTAAAATTTATAATAATCCGATTTGAACTAATAGACGGGTGAACTATAGGGTGAAACGCAGGTGCAGGATTAGCATATGCCTCAATAATCCAACAATAGAAATAGACCGTTAATTAAGGTGTTTGGTTGATTAATCAATATAAATATACAAAATTACAAATTACAAGCATGCTATTCCTAACAGTCAAAGCTAACCCAATAATCAGGTAGCCGTATGCTTACCAGAAATCAAACTTCACTGATCACATATTCACATATTCACATCTCATTTAAGTTTGCTGTACTTCTGAAAGAATGAGGTTTATTTTGTAATAAATATACAGTTACTTGGTATCCCTAAGGGCACCACCACCAAAGATGAACAAATTCATCAACACTTGTTCTGTTACTGCTTTTCTTCTTCTTCTCCTTCTTCCAAGTTATGTCTTGTCAAACTCCATCGTCGAGACCTTACCTGGCTTCACTGGCAACCTACCATTCAAACTCGAAACCGGGTATTTGAAAATGACTCTTCAAAATACTAATTTTTGATTGTTGTATTTGGGTCTAATTCGGATTCGGTAATTTTCAGGTACATTGGTGTAGGTGATTTGGATGAGGTTCAATTGTTTTACTACTTCATCGAATCCGAAAGAAATCCGAGAAGAGACCCTCTTGTGTTTTGGTTGAATGAGGGTCTTGGATGTGCTGGCTTTTCAGCTATTCTTTATGACATTGGTTTGTTTCTGTTGCTGTTTTGGTTAATTTGTGAGATTTGTTCTAAGGAAAAATTGGTAAAACTATTTTGTTATTGGTGTGCAGGGCCATTGTCATTCAACTACTCGGATTTCAGAGGAAATCAGCCAACACTAAAGGTAAATGAGTATTCATGGACAAAGGTTGCAAATGTTCTGTTCATTGATTTCCCGGTTGGAACCGGGTTTTCGTACTCCGACAGCCCAGGGAGCTATGCAACCAGTGACACACTATCAACCCTCCATGCCCACACCTTTATCCGCAAGGTGAAATCTTACTCTCTTTATTCAATAAATATACATATATATGGTGGGGAGGTTCCTTATAGAGAGGAATGAAGAGAAATTTTTTATTTTTGTATATAATGAGTTTATTTTATTTTATTTTGGCATCACTGATTCACTGTGGTATATTTTCAATAGGCTCGATGTACAAAAAAATTACGAAAAATAAGCTCGATGTACAAAAAAAACTAACAAAGTTTTCTCCTCACCACCTTAGGAGCTTTTATATATATATATATATATATGTTTTGTTTATGATCAATGTGGTATATTTGCTGATTGACAATTTGAGATGTTGTGATGTATTTGCAGTGGCTTTTGAGCCACCCCAAGTTCCATAGAAATCAGCTATACATAGGAGGAAATTCTTATGCTGGAGTTACAGTTCCACTTTTGGTTCAAGAGATAATGCAGGGTGATAATGACACTTATGATCTTATTCATCCAAATACTTCTTCTATGAAATTTTGCTGATTTTTTTCTACCTTAATCACATTTGCAGGAAATGACTTGAATCTGGACCCCAAAATCAATGTCCAGGTAATCGGCGAGTTCTGTTTCATATAATGTATCCCTCCAATCTTCAACATGTTCAATCTTCTTCAATGTTATCAGGGATACATTCTCGGAAACCCGTATATAAGTGAAGAAAATGCAGTAAGCTCGCGATTTCCCTACGCTCAAAGAGTGGTATTAATATCAGATGGAATGTATAAGGTACTTGAACAGTTTCATATGGAAACTGCAGAGATGAAGTATATATATCATAATTTTTGTGATTTATGTTTGTTTACAGTCAGTTGAAGAAGGTTGCAATGGTGATTACATCAATGTATCTCCAAATAACACTGCTTGCTTGGTTGCCCTCCATGGAATTGAAGATGTAAGAATTTCTGCTGTCTAATTCATAGGATTTTTCAGAATTTTATTTTCAAGTTTGATGTGTACTGATTTTTTTAAGTTTTTTTTTTAATGGTTGACACGAGGACAGTGTCTGAACTTCTTGTACATGCCTCAAATCTTGGAGCCTACATGCACTGATTCTCAACAAAAATCAGACATCAGAAAATGGGAACAAAATTCTCTCCAAGACACCCCAACAGACCTCCTTCGCTTGCCCTCCCGAGAACAAGAACTATGGTGTCGCGTAAGCATATATATATATATAACAAATTGATCATATTTAGCACTGTGACAAAACTTGAATCTTTCATGATTTGTGTCTTCTGCAGGCTGATTTCTATGGGTTATCCAACCTATGGATGAACAACCAAGCAACCCAAGATGCTCTCCATGTCAGACAGGTAAATATATACATATATATACTCTTAACAGCAATGCGTTAACAATTATAAGGAATAGTTAAGTAATCTTGTGCTTGAATTGGTGTTTGATTAGGGGACAGTGAATGAATGGGTGAGATGCAATGTGAGTCTATCTTACACTAAGGATGTTGAGGACAGTTTCTATCTGCACGAGTCTTTCGTTAATAAGTCCATTCGAGTGCTCATTTACAGGTAAACACAGACTAGCATCCCTGATGTTAAATCAGCTGCAAATGTGAAGATAATCTAAACAGAAACATTGAAAATGAAAACAGTGGCGATCAAGACTTGGTTGTTCCATACTTGGGAACAGAATGGTGGATCAGGGATCTCGACGTGCCTGTCACCGGTAACTGGAGGCCTTGGTTTGTTGATGGTCAAGTTGCAGGGTAACTTCCTCCTCCTCCTTACAACATCAACTTCATTACAATTCAAAATCATAATTAGAGCTGTACATGTTCAGTCCGGTCCTGGACCATAATTGTAAAAATTCGATCTGGTCCGTGATATTACGGTTCGGACCGTTAGTTTACACTTTAGATAATTTTGAACGGGAAGAGCATACGATCCCTAATCACAATGCATTTAACACACTGATATTGTTCAGGTACACACAGAAGTACGAACAGGTTCCTTACCGGTTGACATATGCTACCTTGAAGGTACCGTAGCCGGAAAGCCTCTTTAAATTAACCGTAAACAGATTCAAAACACATCAAATTACTGATTATTGTCATTTGTTTTGGTTGCGAATGTTACAGGGAGCTGGACACACAGCGCCGGAGTACAAGCCGAAGGAGGCGCTGATGTTGGTAGACAAATGGTTTGCTTATTATCCTCTCTAGGGAAGTACAAGTAGTGTTTTGTTGGGGTTATTATCCAATTTGTTCTGCAAAAGTGGGTTCGTTTCGTATCGTTGTAAGAATAAATTCTAGCTACCAAAAAATGTCTTACATTGGTGTAAGGAGAATGTTAGAGAATAATTTAGCTTCCATTTTTTGAGAATTTTCTTCATGTTGTTGACCACCTTGTCATTTTCGACGTTGGTTTCAATTGGATAGGAAGATCGTGGACCTTAAAAGCAAGAATCTTATCATATTCTTGTCTTAGATTCTCCACAATAGAGTGTCATGGATTCTTAAACTCATTCCATGTCATCAAAATGGTGATATATTGTATGAGAGAGATGTTTAAGAGATTTGAAGACCAATATCTATACGAGTCGACGACTCCGATTCTCTCCTTTTTTTCCCTTTCAAAATGTAGTTTGACTTCTTTGGTAGCGAAGGGTACTGTTGGAGATAATTAGTTCCCACATTAAAGTCGATCTCGGTTCCTTCTTGCAAATTTCTTCGCTAACAAATAGATTTTGAACTTAGCTTGTGTTTTTCTTTCCTTGCCGAGGTACTAACAATTGTAATTTCTCGCTCCAACTTCCAACAAAAAAATAGAGCATTATAAAGGCATGTACTTCTTCATCGAACTTTTGAGAAGAGTAAAGTGAAAGATATAAAAGATAATAGGCAAGACTTTAGAATCGAGAGAAGATAAGATCTTCAATTTAAATTGAATATTTAATTCGATGAAAGCAATAATCATGCAAGATGGTACATGATATAATTCCATACATTCTCGTGATTAATGCAATCAACACGAACCTAAGCACTAAGGACGTGATCATATAAATTAGACATGACTTGCTCTCACATTGAACATCTCACAACACAACACTTATGGATGAAATTACAACACATTAGGAAGCAATCATGCTCTCGTCATTGATTATTCCTAACTCATTATCTAACATCTCAACATTGCATTACAACTAAATGTTTACCTCTCGGATGAGGCTCAGAAGGAACACCTAGAACTTTCAACAACTAAATCAAGGTTCGATCCTTAGGTGATAGTGCTTGTCACTCAACACAATCAACAAAGAAATTCAAAGTCAAATTAATGTTTAAACCGTACCCTAAGTTGTTCATCTCTAGAGAAAAACTAAACTCAAGCACATATCCATCAAGCATTCATGAACACAATCAAATCATCACATTTTAACCATATGGTAAACTATCATCCACAATCCTAGAAAAGATATATAACTAGACATGAGTGACAAAAAAAGAAAAAGAAATATAATAGTACTAAGAAAAGACCGTAAAGAAAGGATCTAAGAATCGGGATTAGTCTTCTAAATCCATGGTGTTTAACCAGCTCAAAAGACCAATTTAATCACTCTAGACATAAGCATGCTCTTGTTGGTTTCATCTAATAATTTCACTTATCTTGTGAGATTATGGAATGACTCAATCAATTTACATATATATTACCATGGTTAATGCAAATCAAAGGAACCTAAACACTAAAAGGTTGATTATATTTTTCAATTGCACCATGGCCTCACATTAGCCTAAATCAATACAATCAAGACTTTTAGATAAAATTCAACACATTAGGAATTAAAATGTTTCTTTCGTCATAGACAACTCCTAATTTAAATTCTATTTCTGTAATATTGCAACTCATCTAAGTTTTTTACCTCTCGCTTGAGATCTAAGTGAGGAACTTAGAAATTAGAATGCACATCAAGCACTTAACATTCATGAGAAGAAATATTCAAGCAAATCTCAGCATCAATTTATACTTTAAATACCCATGAAAATGTGCTAAAATCCTAAGTTTAAAATCCCTAGAATAAGACTAAAATCAAACACTTTAATGTCTAATATTTATGGACAAGTCATAATCTTATCTAAACCACCATGGACAAAAGAAATAAAAGCAAACACTTTAATCACCCATTGACAACTAAAATGAAAACAAACAAGTATAATAATCCAAAGATAAAATAGACAAGATATAAACGAGAGGTAAACAATAGAGATTAGAGGAGGAAAAAATACCAACGTAAAAATCGAAAATTTCATGTTTCAAGCTTAAAAGTGGAGTGTCAGATTGTCTCCTCAAGAACATGAAAAAGAGACTTTAGATCTATATTATTTTGGATATAAAGTAAATTCTCAACATTTTTAGGCCATAATAAATTTATAACAAAATTTGGAACCATGGTCCCCAAGAACACAAAATGAAGTTGAAAACCGGCCTTAAATTTATACTTGCTGCGGTCCTAGATCAGGGCCCAGACCAAGGTGAGTCCCCGAGGAATTTTCCTGGTCTAGTGAAGCCACACCTCGGTCGGTCCGGTTGTTTCCTGGACCGCGGTGATGTGTTTTGCTGAGTTTTTTGGTGTCTGCTCCTGGTTTCTCTAAAGTTGGTCTTAGGGCTCCTCGGGCTTAATTTATCCTAGGCTCGTGTGGGATGCTTTCTTTGGAATGTAGGCTTGTAGATCGTCGGGATGATTCCTTAGATCAATGGGAGGCTTTTTTGAACGAATCTTGGTTTTTTTTTTTTTGTCATGGAAGAGTGGATGTGCTAGCCGGATCAGCAAAACTCGAGCCACTTGAGCGAAGCTGGGACTTGTACTTTTGAGCGTCTTGTAGCTTCAAAACACCTACAAGGACAACAAGGAGGGAGTATGCATTCATTTGACAATATATGTTCCTAATAGAGAGTGAGTATGTTTAACTCATACAAAACTAAAACTAAATTAATCCTAAATATATCTAAAACTAAACATAAAAACATGCTATAGAAAGCCAATCTCTAATAACTATTGTTACGATTTGAATGATATTTGCCAGAAAAAAAATTAAAATTTTTTAATCTAAATTGTCATTTATTTTGTAATTACGTTCCGGAAGAGACCCTAATATTTATTTAGGCTATTTTATGATAACAATTATAATGAAGAATATAGTTATATAAATATATTAAAAAAATTTAAAATCAAATATAATCCTTATCTATCTAATAAACGAGTCTAAAATACATTTGGCTCATGACAATCAATCAGACTTTAAACCCAATACATATACGTGGTTTTTTGTAAGGACTCAATACATATATGTTCACCTACAAAATAGTAAGAAAGTGTCTGTCGAACTTGTTTTTAGTTGTCCACTGCTCACGGCCTTTTGTTTTTTAAATTTGATCATCACGATCTTGATGCAAAGAAGATAACAGAGATAGTTTGTGCGATTGATTGATTGATTGAAACAAAGAAATAATTGTTTATATAACTATCAAGTGTTCCGTCATTATCGAATATTGATTATGTAAATTATTTTGAAAGCAAAATCCCAACGATCAAGTGAATCATTTGTGAAAAAGATGCCTACTTACCGTCGGCAGGTTCAGCCACCGTATTCTTTTCTATTTTTTTAATACACGTCGATCGATCAACTTTGCCTTAAAAAACTCATTTCT
The DNA here is from genome assembly GCA_002319775.1 of Fagopyrum tataricum. NCBI lineage: Eukaryota > Viridiplantae > Streptophyta > Magnoliopsida > Caryophyllales > Polygonaceae > Fagopyrum > Fagopyrum tataricum. The sequence continues at coordinate 46,629,780 of CM008286.1, read as the reverse complement.
ACCAATTATAAAAAGACCAAAAACTAATGATTAGTTAGATTTATTTTAGGGTAATTTTACTTGAATAATAAGGTTTGCAGCAATTCTATTTATGGGTATTATTGTTTGCCCAATATAACTTAGAAATCTGGTCAGATACAGAGTAAAACTACTTTTACATGTCAAGATGCAGCTTCACTTCGTGGCTTGCTGTCCTCGGTAAACTTCCAACCAATTTCAAACGCTTCATATGGGGTGTCTTCAACTCCAAACTTTGCCCTGTCTATAGTAACAACTGTAAACAATTTAGGAGAAAATAAAAGATAAACAAAGTAGCTTAAACACTTTTGTTATTGTATATTGTCTATGAGAGACTTGATGCTTATCTCCTTTTCACAACCCATATATATAGTGCTTTTACAAGCATAACAATATAAAAAATTTAATTGCTTTTAACCTCACAAAATAAAACTTCTAACTTTAAACCTATGAATTAAAGTAAGAAAAACTCTTCAAAATAAATCACTTTTAATACTATTTCCAAAACGGATGAATTTGGACTAGTAACGTTAATCTCAATTCAACACTCCTTGAGATTTCTCTTGCACACACCAAGCTTCATCCTCAACTCTTCAAATCTGGTTTGAACAAAAGCCTTCGTCAGAATATCTGCAAGTTGATCACGAGAATAGCAATGTTGCAAGTTGATGTCTCCAAAACTTTCAGCATCTCGAATTGCATGAAACTTTACTTTGATGTGTTTGGTTCTGCCGTGTTGGACTGGGTTTTTGGCAATAGCAATAGCTGATTTGTTGTCAACCCAAATAACAGTTGGGTCATTTTGTACTTGACCTAGATCATATAGAATCTTCCGCAACCATACAGCTTGATTAGCAACTTCAGCTGCTGCAATATACTCTACTTCGGCAGACGACTGCGCCACCGCTTCTTGCTTCTTTGAATGCCAAGAAAAAACACCACTACCAAATGAAAACACATATCCGAACGTGCTCTTCGAATCATCATGACTACCAGCCCAATCACTATCGGTGTAACCCACCAAACAAGAACTATCTTCTTTCGAATACCAGAGGCCGTAATCAACAGTACCTCTGACATATCTAAGAATCCTCTTTGCCGCACCCAGATGAATCTTACTAGGAGACTGCATAGACCTTGATAGAAGACTTGTGGCAAACATTAGATCCGGTCTTGTGGCACACAAGTATAAAAGACTCCCAATAATACTTCTATAAGAAGAATTATCAACCTTTGACTCACCATCATCATTTGAGAATTTTTCATTTACCACAAGAGGAGTAGCAACTGGATTAGCTCGATCAAGGTGAAACTTTTTCAACATCTCTGACGCATACTTCTTTTGAGACATGAAAATGCCCTCGGTAAATTGATGGATTTCAACGCCAAGGAAGTAACTTGCTTCACCAAGATCCGACATTTCAAATTCATTTTCCATGCTCTTCTTGAATTTATGGACTGCACTTGAATCTTCTCCTAAAATAAGCATATCATCAACATATAAGGAGATAATAAGTAGTACCTCTGGTCCAACCTTCTTCACGTACAAAGTTGCCTCATTCTTACTCCTCTCAAAGCCTTCTTGAAACAAATAAGCATCAATTCTGCTATACCAAGCTCTTGGAGCTTGTTTTAGGCCATACAAAGCTTTTGTCAGCTTATACACCTTATCTTCACTTCCTTGAACTTCAAATCCCTCCGGTTGTTGGACATAAATATCTTCATGAAGTAAGCCATTTAGAAAAGCCGACTTCACATCAAGATGATAAATCTTCCACCCAAACTTAGCTGCTAGCGCCACTAACAATCTGATTGTGTCATGTTGAGCAACATGAGCAAATGTCTCCGTATAGTCAACACCTTTCCGTTGTGAGAAACCCTTCACAATGAGTCTTGCCTTCAGCTTGTTTATAGAACCATCAGGATTGACATTGGTCCTATAAACCCATTTGACCCCTATCACCTTCTGATTCTTTGGACAATCAACAAGCTTCCAGGTTCTTGTACCTCGGACAGAAACATCATCGTCACTCTCACCTGTATTAGAGTTAGTAACAATAATGTCATTGTCTACAGACTGATTAAAAATCTCAGTCCCATCCTTCTCCCAATTCTACTCAGCTCCTTCGTCAAACTTGATGTCTCTACTCACAATCACTTTTCTAGTTTTTAAATTGTAAATGCGATAGCCTTTGGTGATTTGGCTATATCCGATGAAGATCCGAACATCGGCCTTCTTGTCCAGCTTGTCTCGGTGCACATCTGTTATATGAGTGTAACACAAACACCCAAAAACTCTCAAGTGTGCAACTGAAGCTTTGTTTCCATGCCACACTTCATATGGAGTTCTCCCTTTCAAAGCACTTGTTGGTAATAAATTCAACAAGTATATTGATGTGTTCACCGCCTCGGCCCAAAACTTCTTGGGAAGGTTCTTCTCATGTAACAAGCATCTTGACATTTTCATGACGGTCCTGTTCTTCCTTTCACTTGTCCCGTTTTGTTGAGGTGTATAAGGAACTGTAAATTGGTGTTGGATTCCGGCATTATCACAAAACATCTTGAAATTTGTTGAGGCGTACTCTCCACCATTGTCAGATCTTAACTTCTTTATCTGACAACCTGTTTGCTTCTCCACCAAGGTCTTAAAGTTTTGAAAGCAACTCAAAACTTCACACTTCTTCTGTAGAAAGTAAACCCAACACATCCTAGAGAAATCGTCAATAAACAACAAAAAATATTTGTTACCATTAAGAGACTCGACACTCATAGGTCCACATACATCCGAGTGTATGAGCTCCAATTTCTCGCTTGCCCTCCATGTGCTATCCGCAAAAGGCAATCTGGTCTGCTTTCCGAACTGGCAAGTTTCACATACTCCGTGCGTTTCATTCACCATGTCAGGCATCTTTGGTAGATCCTCCACAAGTACCTGATCGGCCATTTGCTTCATTGTTGAGAAGTTGAAATGACTTAACCGCTTGTGCCAAATGTTGGAAGTATCCATCGTGGTTGCATAAGCATGCAAACCATTTTGCTTCCACTCAACCGGAAAACTCTTTTCCTTCATCTTCACCTCAAACACTTGAGCTCCACTTGAGTCATAAATAATACAAGACATATCTTTGAACTGTATCCTATAACCCTTCTCCAGCATTTGCCCAACACTAAGCAAATTCTGGTCCAATTTAGGCACAAACAACACATCATGTATGTGTTTAACACCCGATGATGTGTCGACCGCGACGACTCCTCTTCCCTTCACTTCTAGGTAGTCTCCATTCCCGACCTTCACCCTAGAATGATATGATTCATCTAGTTTCACAAAGATGTCTACATCATGTGTCATGTGGCTTGTACAACCACTGTCAACAAGTCATGACCCCTTTTTGTTTATTGCACACGTTGCAACAAACAACTTCTCCTCCATCCGATCTTCAATTTCAGCAACTCGAGCTTGCTGGTTATTGTTGTTTTTGCAATTTCGCTCCACATGACCGACTTCATTGCATTTCCAACATCTTATTGTTGGTTTCGACCAACAATCCTTTTTCATGTGCCCTTGTTTCTTACACCGAAAACAAGTCACATCCTTCAAGTCTCTCTTTCCGCTACTTCCTTCACCTTCTCTTTTCTCTGTCATCTTCTTTTCTCCCCATTTCTTTTGACTTCCTTGAAAAACCGCCTTTTGCTTTGCATAGAGAGCAACCTCCGTACTTTCTTCACGTCTTTGGGCCATTCGTTGCTCAACCGCTTGCAAAGAGTTTGAAATTCGGTTACTGTCATCTTCGAGATATCACGAGTATCTTCCAAGGAAGAAATTTTTGCCTCAAATTTCTCCGGTAAGGTCACCATCACCTTCTCTACTACCCTTTTTTCAGGAAATTCTTCGCCCAACAATCGAATCTGATTCACCGCTTTCATCGTCCTGTCAATATATTCTTTGACAGATTCAGATTCCTTCATCCTCAATAATTCAAACTCTTTTTGGAGATTGAATAATTGCATTTGCTTGGTCCTCTCATTTCCTTCAAATTATTCCTCCTTTAGCTTGTGCCAAATCTCCCTCGCCGTTTCATAAACCATTATTCTTGTGAAAATGGACTCACTTAGAGAAGAGTGCAAGACACTCATAGCTCTAAATTTTTGAGACACTTGGTTTTCATGCCTCTTTATCTGAGTCATTGTGGGATTTTCACCTAATGGGGCAATTTCGCCATCCGCTTCGATCGTATTCCAAAGTAGTTGACCTTTGAGATATGCCCTCATTTTCACAACCCAAACGTGGTAGTTTACTCCGGAAAATGACGGAGCGGAACTGGCATTTGTGTGGTTGTAAGAATCCATAAACAAAGGTAGGGTTTTTTTTTTTGTGGTGCTTCTTACTTGTTTTCTCTCACACTCACAGATCCGGAAAGATCAATAGAGCTCTGATACCATGTAAACAATTTAGGAGGAAATAAAAGATAAACAAAGTAGCTTAAACACTTTTGTTATTGTATATTGTCTATGAGAGACTTGATGCTTATCTCCTTTTCACAACCCATATATATAGTGCTTTTACAAGCATAACAACATAACAAATTTAATTGCTTTTAACCTCACAAAATAAAACTTCTAACTTTAAACCTATGAATTAAAGTAAGAAAAACTCTTCAAAATAAATCACTTTTAATACTATTTTCAAAACGGATGAATTTAGACTAGTAACGTTAATCTCAATTCAACAACAACGATGAGACTGAGGACCATCTTTTCCTACACTGCCCCACTTTCAAAGACACACTTGACATCCTCCTCAAATGGCTCCACATATCGCCAAGACAAAGCTCCATAGTTGATTGGCTTGTGTAACACCCCAAATCCGTAGGACTCGAGGCGCTACTGGGCTAGGATCTCACAATGGATCCTGACCCTAGCCTGACAACAACTTCACTGAACCTTACAACAAGGCACTAACAGATTAAAACAAAACATGAAACTGATATAAATATGTACATGTCAAAAGAGTATACATGGTACTGCTGAGTACAAAAGTTAAACCAAAAGCCGTACAACCGATAACAACCCATAATCCCACAAATATGCCCAGCGTACGGAACCCTCAGCAGATCACCCCACTGGATCACTCCTCAGTCCTCCTAACCTGCGAAGGAACTACAACACGGTATGAAACCGTTAGCTAACTATACACATATATAAGAGAAGCAAGAGCACAATCACACATCATATAAACGATAACAACTCATCATGGTATCACACATTCACCCGGTTTATTATCTTTAATAAGTGAATCAATCAATCGTATAAAATATGTATATATATGAAGATAGGTGACACGAGGAATATGATCCCCGCCTCTGAGTACTCTAACCAGCTGGGGTAGTATCAGCACACCTCCCGTGTACCCTGTGGGAATGGTGAGGGGCCTTCCTTTATACCAGTACTGGCCTGACTACAGAGAACCTCCCAGACTCCACGGCGGGATGAAAGGGAAAGGTTATCACAGCCACTACGATGGGCGGTTAGTATAATAAAGATAGGTCTGTGACCATCATAAACATAATCATACTCGTAATCCTATTCCTAATCATGCTATAAAGCATATAGCAAACACCACTCAAGCATACATCCAATATAAGGATAGTAGCTAAGTAAGTCCTATGGACTTACCTCGATATCAGAAGAACTCTCGAAGATAAACCTCAGGAACGTCTACTCCAACTGGAGGACAACTCAGCCTATACAAGGCACACATACACGTATCACAATCCTATCACATCAAGGGGTCACACCTAGACCCAAGGGATCCATATGGGATCAATTCCAACTCGTAAACCTCAAAGCCGTAACCAGCATAACTATATCGTACTCAACTCATACCTAGCATGCTACTACCACTCATACTAGGAAAGGAAAGGGAACTACCCATCCATAGGTAGCCCCGGAACAAGACGCACCTGCGTAAACAAAGGATGCAGGGCGGAAGCAGGAACCGCGGGTGCGGTGGGATGTGGCCGTGGGTGCGGCAGGATCTAGACGCGGGCGCGGCAGGGTCGGGACGCGGGCGCGTCAGTGTTCGGGCGCGGGCGCGTCAGTGCTCAGCGCGGCGACTACGCAGAACTCGGTTCTGCAGTCTTTCTTCGTTTCTTCAGTTGATCACTACACTTCTTTCTCATCCCCAACAGGTTCAACATACACATACACAACCATCAATACCAGCCTAATCATACACCTATCCCTAAGCTAGAATGGAACCAAGAAAGAAGAGAAGAAGAAGAAGAAAGCTATACCACAAGGAGCACTCAAGGCTGCAGGGGATTCCACAAGCACAAGCTAGCTTCACTGCCCAACAAACTCCAGCTAAGACTTGCACAAGTCAAGCACCAAAGATCTCACACAACTTCTTCCAAAACCAAAAACAAGGTCCAAGGGAAAGCAAAGGAGCTAGGTAGCGTGGAGAGAGAAACTGGAGAAGCAAAGGAAGGAGATGACTTAGATCACCCGGCCAAAAGAAGAAGTAAAGAGTGAAGCACGACAACAAAGTCCAAGAAAGCGGCTGCAGGCGGCGGGCGCGGGCGCGGCAGTGTGCAGGCGCGGGCGCGCCAGGACGCAGCACGGCGCGGGCGCGGCACCTCACAGCGCGGCCGCGGCAGGGGCAGATCTCGGCCAAGACTAATCTCGGCCAAGGTCCGGTCTCGGCCCGAAAGACTACGGCTCTTACAGCTTGACTGGCTCAGTACATCCAAGAGCAAGAATAACTTCAAAGTCCAACTCATCACCGCCACCTTCACTACCTACTTCTATTTCACTTGGAGGAGTCGAAATGACCTGGTCTTCAACAACACCACCATCAACCCAGTCATGAATGCCCACAGAATAATGTCCCACGTCAAGCTTCTTGCCTCAACAATCTGGACAAAGCACTCCCCCTCTAGTCGACAATGGATGAATCACTTAGGCAACTTAGGCATCTCTTAGATCTCTTATCTCCCTGTTTACCACTTCATTGTATCTCTTCCCCTTAGATCTCTTTCTATAAGCATCTTAACTCATTGTATTCTCTTCCTTCCATCTTAACACGTAACCTTCTCGGTTTCAAAAAATAAAATAAAATAAAATAAAATAATACGTTGACTGATTATAGAAATACCAGAACGTACTGATATTGTATACTTTTTTAAGGAATTGATCTAAAATTATAAATTTTATTGTGTTTTGTTATTTCAAGCAAAGAAGTGCATAAAAACATACTAATAAATTAACAAATTAATGCGTGAACTAACTATAAAAAATATTAAAATTTACCGTGTATAATTTTGAACGAATGGAACAAAAACTATGAATTGTGATAACAATTGTAATAATTTTCTCATTAAATTTCAAAAATGACAGCACATCCCCTTTTTTAAAATAGATTTTTCAAAGGGACAAAATTGCTCCGTATCTTCTAAAAATTGTAAAATTTCACCGCACATCTCTTTATTCATTAAATGACGCGGATAATTGTAACCCACTGGATCAATCAACGGTCCAAATTACTCCATAAGACCTTGCCACAAAACACTCCTTACTTGAACCAATCCCTTTAACATAAAGATAAACTAGTGTATTACCCATGCACTGCACTGCACAGGATTTGTTAAAATGTATTGTTGTGGAATATTTCTTTGAAAATTTTGTGCTTTGATACAAATCGTAAAAAATAGTAAACTTCTCTTCAATCATATTTTGATACAAATCGTAAAAAATAGTAAACACAAAATTTATAGTAAACACAAAATTTCGAGTTTACCCTATAAAGAATATAAAAGATCTTAGAAAAATAAATTAATTATGCGTGTATCTTTTTAGAAGAATTTTTCGATTGGCTATATATCACAATTACCACATCAAACTTGTATTTGATTGGCTAGGATTGTAAGAAAAACACGTAGTACTTTTTTTTTTTTTTCCTTCTCTTCAATTGGAATTTTTCCTTCTCTTCCGATTCACTCTTTGATTAAATTAATTTATTTAGGCAATAATAATAATTATAATAATAATAATAATAATAATAATAATAATAATAATAATAAATAAATAAATAAATAATTTATTAAAAACATCCGATTATGTAAACCCATTTTCTTAATAATGTAGATAAATAGTTTTTTAAAAAGATTTTGCTGGGTTTGATAATAATTTATATTAACAACTTAAAATAATTAACTTTTTAAAATATTTTTTATTTTTGCGTTAAATCCAGTGCTGACACGTGGCAAGAAGGGCTCTCCTTTAATACATATAAGATTTTGTGCTTTGATACAAATCGTAAAAAATAGTAAACTTCTCTTCAATCATATTTTGATACAAATCGTAAAAAATAGTAAACACAAAATTTATAGTAAACACAAAATTTCGAGTTTACCCTATAAAGAATATAAAAGATCTTAGGAAAATAAATTAATTATGCGTGTATCTTTTTAGAAGAATTTTTCGATTGGCTATATATCACAATTACCACATCAAACTTGTATTTGATTGGCTAGGATTGTAAGAAAAACACGTAGTACTTTTTTTTTTTCCTTCTCTTCAATTGGAATTTTTCCTTCTCTTCCGATTCACTCTTTGATTAAATTAATTTATTTAGGCAATAATAATAATAATAATAATAATAATAATAATAATAATAATAATAAATAAAAAATTTATTAAAAACATCCGATTATGTAAACCCATTTTCTTAATAATGTAAAATAGTTTTTTAAAAAGATTTTGTTGGGTTTGATAATAATTTATATTAACAACTTAAAATAATTAACTTTTTAAAATATTTTTTATTTTTGCGTTAAATCCAGTGCTGACGTGGCAAAGAAGGACTCTCCTTTAATACATATAAGATTTTGTGCTTTGTTACAAATCGTAAAAAATAGTAAACTTCTCTTCAATCATATTTTGATACAAATCGTAAAAAATAGTAAACACAAAATTTCGAGTTTACCATATAAAGAATATAAAAGATCTTAGAAAAATAAATTAATTATGCGTGTATCTTTTTAGAAGAATTTTTCGATTGGCTATATATCACAATAACCACATCAAACTTGTATTTGATTGGCTAGATTGTAAGAAAAACACGTAGTACTTTTTTTTTTCCTTCTCTTCAATTGAAAATTTTCCTTCTCTTCCGATTCACTCTTTGATTAAATTAATTTATTTAGGCAATAATAATAATGATAATAATAATAATAATAATAATAATAATAAATAAATAAATAATTTATTAAAAACATCCGATTATGTAAACCCATTTTTTTAATAATGTAGATAAATAGTTTTTTAAAAAGATTTTGTTGGGTTTGATAATAATTTATATTAACAACTTAAAATAATTAACTTTTTAAAATATTTTTTATTTTTGCATTAAATATAGTGCTGACACGTGACAAAGAAGGGCTCTCCTTTAATACATATAAAATTTTGGATTGTGGCTCCACACATTAGACTTTCTCTAATTATGTTTGAGGATTTTTTTTTTTTTTAATTTTTCAGTTTTCGGATGGTGTACGCTAGCTTTATAATTTTTCGAAACATAATCGTAAATACATTAATATCTTAAGAGAAATTAGATAACTATTTAATTAATAAGGATAGCTATTCAGGGTAGTCAATGTTGTAAACCTACTAGGTAGCTAGCTATGTATAATCATGACCTATATATCACTGGATCATGTGACACAAACATTTTTCACACACTCGTCTGCTAAGACGCCCTAGGATGGTGCACTCATAAGGAATGACTATATCTAATGACTCTAATCTCTTTCCTTATCACATCAGAAAAGGGGTATAATTTAGTATGGTGTACCGACGACTTATTACTTCCCCGTTCCCACAAACTAACCACGGTTCATATTAGGACTATGAAAGAAAAGCGTAGAACTGCTAACCATTTAGGTTGAATATCGGTCATAATTTTAATCCTACATTCCTATCCACATTTAATAGACATTCATGAAAACAAATAAGTAAGATACCATGAACACACAGTAACTCGAATGCATGACGCGTGAGACGACTTTGATACTTGTGATTAGTTTATAATCAATCGATCAACCTATCATCCAAGGCTTCCCTCGCTGACTCGTACCTACCACCCACACCCATTGCTATTTTTATACAACGTTCGAATTTATGAATGCCGCTCATGCATTGCAATGTGCCAATAACATTCTCAATGTCGAGCCTTACGTAAATGTAAATCGAACTCCATGCTTATTTAGTATCAAGCTTATGGTTAAGGTACGAAGCTCACATCTAAATCGACATGCTTATTTCATGTTGACTAAACTACACGCCTCTAAATAATAAATTTTAAGATAAGAAGCTCACATCTAAATCTTGTGATGTCCCACCCAACACATGATTTTCATTCTATAATTTTTGTGAAAACGAAGCTCATGGTTGGTGGAGACATACACTCTGTAACCAATTCGGCACAGTTTGGCACTTTCTATTTTTAATAATTCCCTAACATAATTTCATCATAATCATCACACACCTAAGAAAATTTCCCAATATTTTATCAAAAAGTTTTGCCAACTACTATATTTTAGATATTAAAACCATCTTCTTCACAAAAAATTGAACCACACCGGAAAATCGTACCGGACAAGAGGTTTTTCCGGTCCGGTCCGGTCCCCGGTCAAGAGATTTTGGAAATTCCGGCCCCGGTCCGGACCGAAAAAGACCAGCTTGGACCGGAATATATTTATATTTATTATTTAATTAATTTTAATTTGTATATTTTTTAAAATTAATATATATTGTGTAAATATTTATAAAAATATATATTTTTAAAATTTTTGCAAAAATATTTTTATTTTATTTTATTCTGGACCGAATCGGTCCAGATTTTTTAAAATTTCGGTCTACCGGTTCAGATCGGGACCGAAAATTTCAGTCTGGATCGGATGCACACACCTCTATCGTGAATAAGCAAATAAGTAATTAATAAAGTCCATGCATGATTTTTTTATATATATGTATTAACAAACTTATATACAAGACTCAGTATATAAAAACGTTATTTGATCTATAAGAATCTATAAAATAAAATATTTTATCTAATTAGGTCACGTCATTTAAATGTGAAATTTAAATGGTTACGATATGCATAAAAATATATAACTTTTAATACAAATTTAAGTTTAAAATATATAATTGTTAAAATAACACTTAATCGTGTTCGAATGAACATTTTATGATAACTCCATCGGCTTTTATTGCACGTAAAAATAAAGAATTACATAGTTACAATGTCATAGTCATACAAAATAGATTATATTTATTTAAAGAGTCATTTCACATAATGCAAATCAATTATCTCGTTGATGGACCTACACTAGACACTAGTCATATATAATGGCCACCTTGTGTAGCTACCTAGCATATCATACTATCGCTTTTACCACCACATCCTCCCGCCGCTTTCCTTTCTCCGACAACTAAGGTACCTACTTACATAGTACAATGCGAGTCGCCGGAGTGTCGTTCGTGGTGGCAGTGGTGTTGGTGGTAGTGTTACAGCTAGGATGCACGGAGGGACACAACATAACAAAGATGTTGGCTCAACACCCGAGCCTATCGAGCTTCAACCACTACCTAACGTTGACTCACCTGGCGGCCGAGATCAACCGCCGACGCACCATCACCGTCTGCGCTCTCGACAACGCAGCCATGGCAGATATTGTCTCTAAGGGATACTCGATTTACACCATTCGCAACATACTTTCCCTCCACGTGCTTGTTGATTACTATGGCTCCAAGAAGATTCATAAGATCTCCAAACGCTCATCTCTTACCTCCACCATGTTCCAGGTCCTTCTATAACTTAAAGATTGTTTTTTTACTTTTGCAAATGATCATATATAAAATTTGGATAGTATAAATTAGTTATATTTTTTTTTAATAATTTCGAATATAATTTACTAACCAATTAACCCATTTGACAAGTTCGAACCCAACACAAATTTATTTAATAATTTCGAACTTTGTGTTCTTATCTGAAATAATATTTTAGCTTACACTACTTTTAGAAAATAACCTACTACTTTTTATTTTAAAAAAAAAACTAATATAATTTAGCAATTATAGTTGAACTAATGCTATAATTTGAACAATCTAGGTATTTAAACTATTTTTAATATATTTTAACAAGTTTGAAGTATAGGGGTTCTATTTGAAGAATTTTAATATAGGTGTTATATATATATGACTAATTTGAGACGCGCGTGTTAAACAGGCGACTGGAATGGCGCCGGGCAACTCCGGGTACGTGAACATAACCGACCTGCACAACGGCAAAATTGGGTTCAGCACCGCCGAGAACGACGGCGTATTCAGCTCCTTCTTCGTGAAATCCATCATAGAAAAGCCATACAACATCTCAATCCTCCAAATCAGCAGCGCACTCTCTTCCCCTGAAGCCGACGCTCCGACACCAGCCCCAAGCTCTCTACATTTAGCCTCCGTCTTATCCTCAAAGGGCTGCAAATCCTTCGCCTCTCTCTTAACCTCAACAAACGCCGATAAAACCTTCCAGAAATCAATCGACGCCGGACTCACCGTCTTCTGCGCTAGCGACGCCGTAGTCAAAGCCTTCATGCCCAAATACAAAACCCTAACGCCCTCAGGGAAACTATCGTTACTGCTTTATCACGGCATCCCTGAGTATAACTCTATGGGAATGCTTCAGACCAGTAACGCCGTTATGAGCACGCTGGCAACCGCAACTGCGAATAAGTATGATTACACCGTGCAGACTGACGGGAACGTCGTGACGGTTGATACGGAGATTGTAACTGGGAAGATAACGGGGACGTTACTTGACGAGGAACCGTTATCTATTTATAAGGTGGATAAGATACTTTTGCCTAAGGAACTTTTTAAAGCCAATAAAGCTCCGTCGCCGGATTCGTCTGACGACGACGATGATTCGGTGGCTGCTGTGAAGAATGGATCGATTAAGATCAACGGATATGGATGGGCGACGTTGGTGGGTTGTTTCTTATATGGAAGAATGTTTTTGTAAATTTTGATAAGATTGTGGACTTTGGTTCATCAATATTGAACCTGCTTTTTTTTTTTCAATTGTTTTATTTTAATCTCTTTGAATGATTTGGAAATTCTGCGAGTATATATACGTCGTCGATGTATAAAATATATCTCATTTTTGGGTAAAGTATTGTTTTGACTTTGTAATTGATATTTGGATTTATTTTTTCAGCAAAAATATTTATATAAAAGATTTATTTTCAATGTGTTCTCATGCTAAAATATGACATGAGTGGATATTTCTTTTTTTTTTGTGGTCAACTGACGGTGATTCCATCGTTTTATCAAAACAAAAGAGACAGTTTAACTACGGATATACCGTTGGGATATGAATCTACGGACATCCAAATTTAACAAACTAGGCACCCATAGGTGGTTCTAAAAGCATATGATACCCTAAAGAAAAATTAAAAGCAAAAGACGCTAAAAATTCAGCGACATCGTTTGCTTCCTGTGGCGAAACTTGATTTCTCAATCTCTAAAAAATGTTTATTTCTCTTGTTACTAAGTTGCTTGACCGAGTTAACTCTTACAAACTGGTTAATTCAAATACAACGATTTTCACTTGAGATTATAAGTTTTCCTTTCTTCGAAGTCAGGTGTATGGGTCAATCACAATAAAGATAAGTATTTCAAGGTCGATCTCAGGGACCAAGTGTTTGAAATGTGAATGTGATCAAAGATAGAGTAAATCAAAGTAAAAGAATGAGGTTGGAAAAGAAGGGAAGAAAGATCAAAAGGTTTTGAAGGATTTTGTAGAGTTCACAATCAAATATCGGATTTGATTGAAAACTAAGTAAAACAAACGAACGAAAGATTGATCAATAAAAGAGAACGCGGATTCCAAGGATTCAAGGTCATTATTTATACGCACGGACTCAGGGCATCTCTCAAAGGATCTATGGTAAACAAGCTTCAGGGAAGAACGTTTCTAAGCTGACAGTCTATTACCGGGTAAGTCTCAAGACTATCTAGTTCCAAACCAACCACCTATTACCGGGTAAGTCTCAAGACTATCTAGTTCCAAACCAACCACCTATTACCGGGTAAGTCTCAAGGTAGAGAGGTAGGAAATTCTAAACAAACCAGATTCCAAACTAAGGGAAAAGTAAACCATTACCGGGTAAGTCTCAGGTATTACCCTACTTAGGACGGAATCTAAGCACACTCAACCCAATAGAGGTTTTCACATCTATTACCTATGATCAATCACTCATGTATCTAAGCGGAATATCACCGGGTAAGTCTCAATTCCAACCTAGGTTACTAGCTAGAAGGAATTCTAACTAGGTTCAAGAACAAGTCAACCACTAGAATTTCAAAGCTATTCAAATCAAGCATAAAACACTATTCCATCATAGTCCGGGTATAAACAAATCCCTATTCACCTTGGAACCACAATGGTTCTAACCAACAATCAACATATCAAAAACAATCATCAATTCAATCAATTCAATGGAAGAAGCAATCATCGATTCAATCAATTCAATGGAAAAAACAATCATCAATTCAATCAATTCAATGGAAGAATGCATAAAACAAGAACTAAAAGAGAGAATAAAGAAGATACTCAGCTTTATTAATAAGAAATCAGCAAAACGACAAATTCCCAATATCGCGAAGTTCCTCCAAACTCAATGAAGTTCAACAATCAACAATGGTGTAGGGAAAAGGGAGAAGAAGAGAAGGCGGCTCTCTCGATATGAGCTCGAGAATAGAATGAAGCGGACCCCCGGAAATCATTTAGGGCTTTCCTTTTATACCCCGCAATCTTCCACAGAACGGGCCGGGCCAAAACGGATCCGAAAAGAGCAAATTAAATCGGCGCACTGAAATCTCGGTCGGTGACCGAGATTTTTGAACGTCGGGGCCGAGATTGACTTCGTGATCCAGCGTTGAGGAAATCTCGGTCGGATCATCTCGGTCAAGTGTGAAAAATCTCGGCCGAGATGACACAAATCTCGGCCGAGATTGGGACCGAGATGGAGACCGAGATCTGTTGACATAAACTTTTCAACCAACCGAAATAGGGAGTCTCGGCCGAGATGGCTCGGATCTCGACCGAGATTGCTCTAATCTCGTGCGTTTCGTCTTGGCTCGTCTTTTCCTCCTTTCCCGTGCCTGCGTGATCGCTCCAAAGCGTCCATCCCGAGGCTTGATCCTCAAATGCATCGTTTTAGCTCCAAAACACGTCAAAATACCTACAAAGACACCAAAAGTGTGTGTAGACATCTATAATCGCAAAGTTGCACTAAATAAGTATAAAGAACACAAACTAAGGCTAAAACATGCATGCGGAAAAGAGAAAACTAACTATATGCTCTACTAAACTAGGTCGATATTCATGTTATCAATAGAGCAACTATTGTTTACTCTCTTAGGGTTTTCTTATCCACGAGAAGAGATTGAGAGCTCCCGGGTGCTTTAATGGAAGATTTCTCGATGATGTTTTTGTGTTGAGTTCTTATCTATTAATAAAGAGATTACACAATAGTGAAATATATAGTCTTTACTCTTCTTCATATTTGTTCTTGTTTTGAAGCTTGTGTGCTTTTGTGTCTCTTTCTTTTCTAATCTTCTGTTCTTGTTCTTATACTTGTTTTGTAACTTCTGTAAACTCGTTCTTCCTCGACTCTTTAGTCGATTATGTGTTAGATCTTCCCTCTCGAGATCTTAAAAAATAGAGTATTATACTCGAACTACGCCATCAATTGATGTGTGTTTTCTTCTTCTTTTGGTTTCGAATCTACAATGATCAATCTATCCTCACTTGAGCTTTTGTTTAGAGAGTTTATTTTACATTTATTTATGGGCATAATGTAAAATATGTATTTAACATACGAGAAGTACGAAAGCAAATCTAATCGATTAATACCATATGAAATGCGTATTAAAAAAACTACTTCGTACCAACTAACATTTAAAAATAAAAACTACAAAAATAAACTTATATGTTTTTTTGAAGGGACAAAATAAACTTTCTGTCATGATGATAAGTATGCAAATGCATATAAAGATAGGCAGGTGGGTTGTCGGGTCGGGTAACCCATACTTGTGTTCTTTCCCTCCGTTAATTGCCGCCGCCTTCATCCGTCACCTAAATATCACTAGATCGGTTTTCACCCGTTTACTAAGATGGGTCGGACATCTACAGGTTGATTTCCATCAAGAGACTTTAATGGTCACCAATGTATTACTTACAATAGCTAGCAAGGATAAACATATTAGCCTAAAAGAACAAAGTACTTAATGAAGAAATCTGAAACAAGCTCTCTAAGGTTAAACACAGTAGCCTAAAATCTCCACCAGATTACAGAGAAACCAACCAACTAATTAAGAAAGAATGGAGACTAGAACACCTAAGAATGGAAGATGGCATCATAAAATATAATTCAGAAACAAAATCTACTTTTGGTTGTAGAAATAAGTTATCATCTAACATAGACTCTTTGTTCAGGGCATATGACTTAAAACTCTCACTTGTTTTAGACTCTGGAAGTAGCAAGCTTTCGCTCAAAGAGACGTCTGAGCAGATACACTTGGAGAACACTCGTCCCAATCAGTGCTAATGACTCGAAAAAGGCCTTATGGATGGCCCTCTTGCTCATTCCTTCATTAACTGCATTTTATGTAACCAACAAGTTACCCTCAGACACTTGAACAACCCCAAACAAAAAGGTAATTAGAGAAGCCAAAATTCTACATCATCAAGAGTTTTTCTTTGAACTCAGCTCAATGAGTTGATTCTACCAGTTCAATTTATCATATACATGAAGAATTGTCCTCAACAGGTAAAAAAAAAAAAAAGAAGGAAAGTAATAATGCTGAAAACAAGTACCCTGCATAATAAAACTTTTTTCTTCGAGAATGCTCCTACACCAAATCAACAACAATTTAAGCAGGAACAAAATAGCAACTGCAAGTCACCCCAAGATCAGGTTATCTTAAGTCACCCCAAGATCATGTTCAACACATTAAACATGGACAAAGATATACAGATAAATTCAAGTAAAAAACAATGGAGCTGCATTTGATTAGGAGTGGTAATAAAGCAAAATTAATAAAACTGGATGTTAATTGGATGGGAATTGGGAAGTACCTATTGCTTGGCGATCAGTCTGAGCCTCTAGCCAATGCTGTTCAAACTGAATGTTATAAAGAGCTTCTTCCAACTTTCCAATTTGTTCGATCAAGGGATTCAAATGTTCTGTACAAACAAAATGAAGGTATAAATTGGCTATGACAATAAATCAAATCCAAGCAAAAAAGAGGTTAAAAAAAACAACTCTTACCATCTTTGGCATGTGAATCATATGCAAAGTGGCCAATGTGCACGTCAAAGTCGATGGTTTCATGGTAAGGTGACCTGTTACTAAAGCAGAAACGGTAAAGCCCTCTCTTCTGAACAAGAAACTCAAACTTCTCGCTAGCCTTCCCTCGGGTTTCATGTATCTGATCACCATCAGGTCCCTTCACCTGTTTACACCACATTAAAGGTGTTACATCTGATCTGTAATCATCATCTCACCATACAAATCAAGAAATGGAAACTAGTCCCAAATCCCTTGTGGATTCACTTCCAAATCTCTCATATACTTCAGAGGTACAGATTAATCATAAAAGACAACACTCTTAAATCCAGGTTTCTCAACATTAACGGATCCACTTTGCTTACTCAAATTAGCTAAACCTAATATCAAAATCTCAAGTCATATGAGCAAATTTCCATGTTCAACCTCAGGTGAAACAAACAAGCATGTGAATGTGACCTAATTACTGCCAAAATCAGACGAAAAACACATCCATCAATAATTACTGCCAAATCAAAATCTGATCATACAATGAGCATATGTTTGTTCATTCAAATGAATAAATAGATTTCAAAGAAAGAGAAAGGAGAAGAGATCGACCAGAAGATCAACACCGCCTTCATCGCCCCCGTACTGCCAGGAGGCATCGGCCTTGACGACGACGAAGGAGAAATGGAAAGTGTCGCCTTCGTACTTGACATCTTGAGAGAAGCATTCTTCTCTGTCTATGACGAATCTTATACCCACCGCTATGTCGGTGGTCACGATGAGACCAACCGCCATTATAATCAACCATCTAAAGCCAAACCCCATCTCTTCTTCTCTATTGTCCAGGAACACTAGCAAAACTACAATCACCACGCGACTGAAATGGAGGAAGGTATACAAAATGCAAGCTGGACCAGATCTGAAACTCGACTCAATTTCGAGTTCGCTCGAGACAAGAGTTTCCCAGTTTTCTGGGTTCGCTTTGTTGCTGTATAATTTGATATTCAATATTGTCCACGTGGAAGTTATTGATTGGATATGTGAACGCTTTTGATGTGGATCACCCTGAGAATATTTGAATTCTTTTTTGTTTTGGTCCGAAGAATATTTGCAAGTTTAAAACATAAGTCACCAGTTTGACGGTGGTTCGTTGTTCGGTTGCAAGGACGTATGGACCACGACGAGTCAAGTATCCTTAGTAATTCTTTTTAAAATTCTATTGAAAATATTATAATTAAAAAAAGTAATTTAAAATAAGGAAAATTTCGGATGGTATCATGTGGTTTAGGGTTTTCCGGATTTTGTCCATAGGTTTTTTTAGTTCGGATGGTGCCCTTGTGTTTTAATATTTTTCGGAAAATGTCCAATTCCATTTAAATTGTACAGAGATATCAACTAAAATCATTTTTTTTAATAGATCGAAAGCAGTTTCATGCGCTAGACGAGACACCGTCTAATAGATCGAAAGATCGATAGAAATCGGCAGACGGACAAACCGTCATGAAGAATCAGAGCAAAGGAAAAACAAAAAAATACACAAAAGTACAAAAAGTAGACCCGGAATCAGTGAAATCTTCAAGGGAAATGAGAGCGAGCCAGTCACTAGAGAACCGTGAGTATAATGTTTGTCGAAGTGCACATGACACGAGTATGGGGAACAGTTGTGGACACCTTAGATTTGGACTCGAAGCATAACCTTTAAGAATCGATCACAAATCCGCAACCCGTCCAAAACAAATACCTCGAAATAGTCACCAATAAAATTTGCCCAAAACTCGGAAGAGCCCACTGTAAAACATGGAATACTTGATAATACAGGTGAATAACTCTAACAAAGAGGTCGAGAGGAACCACAAGGTGTTTCTGAAAACAGGAGCTTGTATAAATTTAGAACTCTGAATATTTTTGAATATTATTATCAAAACGTTAACTTGATATTTTTTTATTAGATCACTTTTGCTGTTAGATTTGCTTTTATAATGATATTGAGTAAATAGATTTAACTGGAACTGAAGACTGATTTAGCCACACAAAAAAAAGACAATAAAGTTAAAACGAGAGTAAATAACTACAGGTTTTAAGAGCATCTTTAACCCAGAAACTAATTTCAAGTTTCTAATATGATATTTTGTATTTATTTTATTAATAAACAAGTATATAAATTTATTTTACTCCATCCCAAAACTCACCTACAACCTCTTACATATTTTTTTTTTAACTTAAACTAAATGACCATTGGTTTTAAAGGCCCGTGTAGAGAAAATAAACTCATTCATTGGATAAAAATGAAAGAACCTGTCATATATTGTTTTTTCCGTAAGGAACTTCTCTCCAATTATTTGTTTTGATTCTTTTCCTTGCTGACATTCTTTTATTTTATTTTTTAAACAGAGTTGAAGAAACTCCCAGTTTCTGAGATGAACATGCTCTAATAGCTTCAAAAGAAAGTCAAGAGGGTAAAAGTTATTTATATATTTCATCCTTTTTTTTAGCTTAATATTTTAAGCCCAAAACAAACTGATATAGTAACATCAATATAAGAGTAGATGAAGTTATACACATGCTAATCCGATTGACAATATAAGAGTAGATGAAGTTATACACATGCTAATGCTATGAGCTTTTCAGTCTCACCACTTGGAGAACAAAACAACCTGATATAGTAACATCAAGCCCTAAAAGAGTAATTACAGGGGGATAGTCTCATATACAAGCATCATCGCTTCCAAAAACTGGTATTTGTAAGCACCTACTTACATCAATTTACTGAGAGTAATCATATACTAAATGGGTCAGGATTAATCACACCGTCTTCAGAGCCAACCTACACTGCATCCGGCAAGAGCATTGCAAGTAATTTCCTCTGCAAAAAGTCTTCCGTGCAGCCGCCTCTGGTGATTTCTGAACTCAAGAACCAAACCTTTCCGCTGCACGGCTGTGTCGTATTCTTGACACCCTCGCCGGATAATCTTCAGTTCACTACCAGGATCTCCCTCCATTATCTGTACAAAGTAATTCATCAACTTTATCAATCTTCTTTACCAAAAAGTGTTAATTTATCATTTTATATCCAACGGGTCTGTACTAGTTTAGTAAACACAGGATAACGGACATGGATCAGACCTACTCTAATACCATGTTAATTTATGTTTTATAGTTAGGACTGTTCATTTTCCGGTCCGGTCCGGGTTTTGGACCGGACCGGACCTGGACCGGACCTGACCTGAACAAACAGGTCCGGTCCTCGGTCCAAGAATTCCGGTCCAAAACCGGTCCGGACCGATATTTTTTTCAAAAAAAAAAATTTTTTTTAAATTAAATTAATTAAAATTTTAGTGAAATAAAATATTAAAATTAACTAATTAACTCTCGGTCCGGTCCGGTCCGCAATAGGCTTGGTGCGGAAAAAAAAAAATAAAAAAATAAATTTTTAAAAAAAATTAAATTTTTTTAAAAAAATAAATAATTTTTTTAAAAAAATAAATAAATTCCGGTCCATCCGGTCCTCCCTTTTCCGGTCCGGACCGGTGAACAGCCCTATTTATAGTAACCCTAGGACTTATATTTTAGTTAGGTTCACTTAGTATCATATTGTCGATGTGGGACATTTCTACCCTCAACAAAAAGGAGATTCATACGGACACACAAAAGCCTTTATCCTTCGCCCAATGGATCCAAGAGGCAAAGCCTTTACAAAAGAGATCAATCCTAAGAAAAAAGCTGCAGCAATGCTCACACATTATGTCATCTATACTTGTGATTCTAAGAACTTTATCACGCTTTTTGAATAATAGAGAGTTATCATCTAATTAACATTCAAGTCACTAGGTTATAAATTAACCCAGCTTTGCAAAGAAAATTGACCTCTATGTTTGAACCAATGAATTGAATTGATGAGCTTTTGAGTTGGGAATCTTCAGCTACAATCCATGGCCTGCAGACAACCATTTTAAACAAGCAAACTATTGTAAAAATGCATATACATTTCCTCAGAAAGCTAGTTATAACATGGCATAAGAATTTAGTTTCAATCTGTCGGACTACTGGAAAATATGCATCAGGTTAGTATCAACATATCAAATTGCAGCATCTACAAATTAATCAGAGCATGACATTTACAGCAATTATGTCTTATTTGTCAATACTTCACATATTATAAGAGATGAGATGGTTTATTAATTACCTTCCTTTTGAAGATATAATCATCTGATCAGTATTGTTGATCACAAAATCATGTAATTTCTGAAAGTCCTCGGCACAATCCACCACAATGACACCCCTAGTGTAACATTCTGTTGATAGACTTGGCACAATATATGCTTTGACATATATAGAAATATGTTTGTGTATGAAACTGATGATTGTTGAAGGCGACAAATCCTTCTCTATGTTGTCTATCGAGATAACGTAACAATCAGAACTTTGGTTTGGAAGCATTCGGTATATGTTGGCTTTCAACGCACACCCTCCTCCTAAATCATAATCTTCTTCATGTTGTTCATAGTCAATATTGCATGTGCTCTTTTGAATAATGGCAGTTGTACTAAGCGGACACAGTTTGAGCTTCTCCACACATATGCTGATAAATGAATCCAATCTGGGGTCTACCATAGAACTGGGTTGAACCAAGCATATACCATCGATCTTGGACAGCGTCATTGTACCAACCTTGGGACCACTTATCCACGAAAGAATAAAATCGCACAAGCACTCTTCCTCTCCTTCAGCACTAGATGTGTGTTGATCACGCTTTACCTTTTGAGTTTTAACAAAAAGAAAGAAGCAGCAGGGTCATGCACTGGTTACATTTTCCATCACAGCCTTTTTCACAAGTTGAGGCATAAATTCAGTAAACGCTAGTATAAGCACACACCTATGAGTCTATGAAGATCGCAGCAATAGGAAATGACAAACTTTTTTGCAATATCACTAAAAGTATGCAGAGAACTCAAATAGTTTCTACTTTAAAGGAAATACTCATAATGGTCAATGAACAGAACTCATAAATAGGCAGAACATAAGTACTTGAATCACAGAGTCGTTGCCCTGTTTGACATAGAAGCAAAATTTACCAATCTGAAAGTCATAGATGAATTGAACCAACATACACACTCATAACTGGGCACTGAAATTATGTTTATAATCTTGGAGTAAATACACTTATGCTATAGCATTAATGTACGATACCTACTCTTTATGAGAAGATCACATTGTAACAGGTAGTTAAGGTTTGAAAACATCTCTTACAGATGACAAAACTCCATGCATCATTCACACTAAATGATAATTCTGTTATGGATAGAAAAACAATGTTGGCAACCCAAACTTTATGTACACTATAAGAGGCAAATACTTATTCAAGCATGATGTACATGGAGCTTCTAGGAGCAAAATACATAACAAGCATGATGTACATGAAGAAGATCGTACCAGCTAACATAATTCGTAGGTATCACAAAAGACGAAAATGAATTGTTCGCTGCTTTCATTGATCTAATCTATATTTGTCACCCTTGGAATTGGCAATATGAACTTTTCCATGATGAAAATGTCACAGCAAGTGATCCACATTTTGTAGTAAGATTGGTAGATAATGCGAGAGAAACTAGAAACATAATTGAAATGGACAAATCAACTTCTATACCTCTTTTTCTTAAATCTTAAACAGATACGCAATTTCACAGTTTTAAAGCAATCCAGGATAATAAACGGTCGATTCTTATTAATTTTCTGTATGATAGGTTTTGTGAAAATCCAAGTCTCAAAATTCGAAATCCCCTAAAACACGCAAAACTCAACTTGGAAGGCAAATCGCTCAAGCAAAAAGAGGATTAGTGAACACGATGTCTGAAGAGAAAGAGAAACTAACGGAATCGACAACAGCGTCGTAGAAGAGTAGGGTAGCTTCGTCTCCGTCGACACAAGAGGCGCAGACAGGCGTTCCTCGGCGGACCTGAGGGCACTGTGAGTCCTGAAGCTGGAGTGAAATGGCTCGAAATCGCCTCCGAAAAGCGGCGATCTCGTCGGAGGTGGAGAAACTAGCGGCATTGATATGCTCATCCTCGGAAATGGAGAAGTCAAGGTAGGAGACAATGAGAGTATCGCCGCGGAGAATGAGGCGTACGGAGTACCAGGCTCCGGACTCATTGTACTCCACTTCCGGGCTCAAAGAGCTGAGGTGCTTGTTACCGGCAGAGGCTGATCTGCGGCGGTGCATGTAGAGGATCGGAGGGTTGAATCTCGGGGCTTGTTTCCGTATTTGGAACTCGGTCTAGGTGGTCCGCTGCGGTTGGGCTCTCACGGTGGAGGTTTTTAAAATGTTAATCTAAAATGGATATAAATAAATATATTCTTTCCTTTTACGCTAATCTAAAAGGTTCTTTTCAAAACAAAAAAAAAATCTAAAAGGTTGATCTTAACTATTAACTAGTGTATTATCCCGTGCAGTGCACGGAGTGTGATTTAATATTTATTCTAAATATTTGAATAAATTATTTTTTTTAAAGCATAATATTACTTATTCACTATAAATTTAATTATTTTTTATTATACATATAATACGGTAAAAAATTCAAGTTATATTTATATAATATAAAACAAATCTTGCCAAAATTTATAATTATAATTTAAATAGCAACGGAAAAGATTATCAGAAAATCTACGGATTAACAAACTATTAAAATTTGAATATCAAAATTATTGATCTTTGAACTATCAGATTTTATTTACTGATTAACAAATTGTTAATATTTGAATTTGTAAATATCAAAATTTTTAATTTTTAAAAATAACTTTTTAAAATATTTTTGGGAGCTGCATGAATTGTGGTGTTGACACGTGGCAAATAAGGTCTCTCCTTTAATACATACTAGTGTACTAGTGTATTACCCGCACTTTGTGCAGGTTGAGTTTTAAAAGATGTGATAATAAATACCTCTTTTAATATGCATAACATTAGTTTGACACATTTTAAATCCTTACAAAAATACAGAATATTATAAAAAATGATATTTTTTATATTAATATTAAGGTGCGGGTATTAAAATGGGTCATTTAAAAATCACTTTCGTAAAAACAAAATAAATTATTTTTCTTAACCATTTTTATTTTTGGCTGAAATTGTATTGTTATTATTTTTAAATTTTTGATTCAAAGTTAAAACTAAAAATTCCAAAAGAAAATATTTTTTAAAATTCAGTTATAATGGTTGTGATTTTTCTTTAAAATTCAGATTTAAAATACAGTAACGAATTATTTGAAGATATAATTTATTTTAGTTTAAGAAAATAATTGTAAATGTAAATTCTAATTAACGTGTTTTTACAAAAATCAAATTTACACAATTAAGTGATTAATTAATTTATTTTTACTTGATTCTTAAAAAGTAGTAAGATTCAAAATTTTAATTTATCAATTTAGTTAATTAAAATTTGTTACGTATTGAAATTTAATAAAAAAAACATTTTTTTTGACTTAGTTGAGTAATTTAGATTTATTTTACATATTTTAACATTCATTTTATTTTATTTTTGTCAACAACTTTTTTTTTCCGATTATACTTAATGCTAATCAATTTGTTTAGTTTTTTTTATTTAAAAAAAAAACGATTTACACAATAATTTGGATGAATTAACTGATTAAATTTTGCTATTTTTTAAAATCCGATTTATTTTGGCCCTAAATTTTGAGTGACAACCGATATTTTAGAGCTTAATTTTCTTTTGATTATTTTAACAATTGTAAACATATTTTTAATTGGTGAATAAGTATTAGAACTATTTAAATTGTGTAATTTAAAAAATTGGTAAGCTGAGGTAAATTTTCGTAGCGACACGTGACCGCAGAGGCCTGTAAAATTTTCGTTGGGTTGAGAAAAATCCTGGGAGCGACACGTGGCAACAGAGGCCTCTGCTTTAATATATACTAGTGTATTACCCGCACCTTGTGCGGATTGAGTTTTAATAAATTGTACGAACTTAATTGAAAGAAAAATATTTAAAAATAAAAAGTGTAGTGAAATATATATATTTGAAATTAATTAGTTATCTAATCGCAACTAAAGAAACTAAAAAAATTCAAATTTTAGAATATTCCGATTCTAAAATAAAATTTTGTTCCTTTTTTTGTTAAGATTAAATTAGTTCAGATGAAATGATTAAAAAAATTAAAATAGAAAAGAAGTTTAAATACTCCGATTTTAGAAAATAAAATAAAAAAATTTAGAAAATAATTTTTTTTCCAATTTTAACCGATGAGATTCAGACTTTTTTTATAATTGGTTAAATAGGTTTTTATATTATTTTATTGGTTTTAAATTACGTAATTAAAAAAAGTTTAGGTTGACGTTAATCGTGGAGGCGACATGTGGCAGCAGAGGCCTGAAAATTTTTTGTTGGGCTCAGAAAAATCCTGGAGGCGACACGTGGCAATAGAGGCCTCTGCTTTAATATATATATAAGATAAGATAAGATAAGATTATAATCAATGGTCTTAATTTACAAAACTCCACCTTAGTAACTTCACTAAATAAAGGAATCTTCACTAAATAGAACCAATAAATCATTCACTCTCAAATCCTGCCAAAAACCACTAGGACGCATGACAGGTTTAAAAGAATGGGGTCGAGGGATCCATTGGTCGTCCCACACCGAAATAGACGAGCCAACTCCAACACGCCATCAAACCCCTTTCTGCAGAAGACCCCGACCTTTTAATATGCTTCTCCAGGTATAATTGGGACATGAACTAACTTCAGCATGCAAAAAATGACGATTTGGAAAATATTTGGCCTTTAGAAGCTTACCGATGAGAGAATTCGGAGTAGTAATTAAACGCCAACCTTGTTTTGCTAATAAGGCCAGATTGAAAGCCCTCATATCCCTAAACCCCCGTCCTCCTTCATTTTTCGCCGTACACATTTTGGACCACGCCAACCAATGAATCTTCCTCATTCCGTCATTTGTGCCCCACCAAAACTGACTAATCATCCTTTCAATATCCTTACACACTCCCTCGGGCATTTCAAAACAAGACATCGTATATGACGGGATAGCTTGAACAACCGCCTTGAGTAACACCTCCTTTCCGGCCTTGCGAGAGTGGATTCCTTCCAGCCCTTTAATTTCTTCCATACTCTTTCTCGGACATTTGCAAAGATCACTTTCTTAGACCTTCCCACCATAGTTGGAAGCCCAAGATATTTATCATGCTTTTGAACTTCCCTCACTCCAGAAATATCTTGAATCTCTTGCCTTATAGTCAAAGGAACGTTTTTGCTAAAAGATAGTTCACACTTTGTATAGTTAACCTGTTGTCCGGAATCAGCTCCATACTTACGGAGGATATCAACGATTTCAATGCACTGTTGACAAGACGCCTTTGCAAACAAGACACTATCATTTGCAAAAAAACAAATGAGAAATTCTCGGGGCTGAGGGAGCTATTTTAACACCAATCAACCGTCCCGCATACTCACTCTCCCGAATAAAACAAGACAAACCCTCACCACAAAGCAGAAAGAGAAAAGGAGACAAGGGATCACCTTGTCTCAACCCTCTGGAAGGCCAAAATAAAGGAGATGGAACCCCTTCAAAAAGCACAGAGAAAGACACCGAAGAAACACATCTCATGATCAACGAAATCCATCTTTCATTGAACCCCATACTTCGCATGCAAACTTCCAGGAAGCCCCACTCTACCCTATCATAAGATTTTGCCATGACCAATTTTAAATCCATATAACCCTCCTTTCCACCCTTGTTTTTCATATAATGAAAATTTTCAAAAGCCGCAAGCACATTATCATTAATAAGTCTGCCCGGAACAAAAGCACTCTGATTGTCAACAATCACCTTATTCAGACACACTTTCAGCCTATTTGCCAAAACCTTGGAGAAAATCTTATAAAGCACATTGCATAAGCTAATAGGACGAAGCTCCTTCATACAACATGGGCTATTAACCTTAGGAATAAGAGAAATAAACGTATTGAGAGAAGGAGGAAAATCATTACCCTCAAACAATCCAATAATGAAACCAGTGATATCATCCTTCAAAACATCCCAATTTGTTTGAAAAAATAAAGCGGGGAAACCATCGGGACCTGGCGACTTCGTGGGATGCATATCAAAGGGCCGCTTGTACTTCCTCCCTCGAACAAGGCTGAAGAAGCAAAAAATTATCCTCTTCTCCCAGTTTGCTCAAATTCCGGAGATCATACTGCACCACTCCCGAGAACTCCGCAGTAAACAACTTATGAAAGTACTCATCAACCACAGTAACCATACCCCATGTTGATCTCCAAGTCAGACCACTATCGTCCACAAGTCTCGTAATTTTATTTCTCCTTCGTCTCCCATTTGCTTTCCTGTGGAAATAAGTCGTATTTCTATCACCCCATTTGAATTCGTTTGCCTTAGCCCGTTGATACCACATAATTTCCTCTTGCCTCATAAGAACTCTCTCTTTCTCTTCAAGATCTCTTCTCCTCTGTATCAGATTTTTCTTATCCAAACACTCCTGTATTACGCCAAGAGTAGATCTCACCTTTTTGAGTTCCATCTTGATATTCCCGAACGTGCTCTTACTCCAATCCTGTAGATCAATACTGCATCTATTCAGCTTCCCCATAACACCTGGATCAGCGACACGAGTACCAGGATTATTCCACGCATTGTCCACAACCGCCGTATATCCTCCATCTTGTGTCCAGAAAGCCTCATACCAAAACGACGGTAGCCAACCCTCAAAGGTACCAGAAGATCAGCACCATTCTCACGCAAAGACACTGGAACGTGGTCAGAGAAAACTCGCTCATGGTGAAAAACTACAGCTTCAGGATAAGCCAACTTCCACACATCATTCGCGAATGCCATGTCAAGACGTTCTTGGATGAGAGCCGTGCCACATTGCTCGTTATCCCAAGTAAAACGTGGGCCCTCGAAAAGTACCCCAGTCAGTTGACAATAGTCCAAAGCATCCCGAAATAGAGTCATAGATTGGAAATCTGGACGTAAGCCACCACTCTTATCTTCTAATGAGACCACCTGGTTGAAATCACCCATTACAATCCAAGCGCCATGTGGGTCCTCATGGAGCTGCTTTAGGAGATCAAACGTGAAGCGTTTTTCATGCCTTTCGGCCATCCATAAATACCAGTGAACCGCTCCTTCCCCACCTTAGCATCAATGTGATGAAGCGTGTAAGACTATACTTCCACATTAAGTCTAGCAGTCCACATTAAACAAAGTTCACCAGATCTTCCAACACTCTCCACCACAAAACAACGTTCAAATTGCAAACGTCGTCTCACTACTGACAAGCGTTTCTTATCACATTTTGTTTCACTAAGAAACAGAATGTCAGGCTCATTCTCTCGAACTAGTTTTACTAGTTTTGTAACTGTCGGGCCTTTGCCCAATCCCCGACAGTTCAAACACATTGCATTCATTGCTTCCGGCAAGAGAGCTCCGTAGTCGCTCTTGCCAATATCTCTATTTCATTTGTAACACATTGTTTCTTACTCCCTTCAGTTTGTATCTCAACACTGATCTCATTATAATGGGCTTTCCTTTTCCCCTTTTCAATGCTAAGAGGTTCTAAAATCTCGAAAGATGAAGGAGGCTCCCTAGCCATCCATTTTCATTTTTAACGTTGAATATCCTCCCCTCCTTCCATGTTATGCTCCCTTTCCTTTCCCTTATGAGGTTGAACTTCCGTGCAAATTCCGGCCTTGTCCTGTAGCTCTTGATGGCGCACTTTTTTCTGCATTGGAGAGGCCACCATACCCACATTACTATCTCCAGTTTGTATTACCACATCATCAATCACACTAGCAAGACCCTCTTCCACATCACATGGGAACGTGATCCCTTCTGTATCCCCAGTTTCCAGCAAATCCTGTAGAGCCCACCCTTTCCTACATTCACCAACACTAGGGAATGTCTCCTTGGTTTCGTTGCTCTTCTGATCCACGTCCCATGTTTCATCATGTTTCTCTTTCTGCATCTTAAGTGCTGGTGCCCGTAAGTCCTCACCATACTCGTTCTTATACAACTTTGCTTCTTCATCCTCACAATCATGCTCCACATGCCCTATCTTTCCGCATGTATAACAAAAATTTGGCAGCCGCTCATTCTGCAATGGTGTCCAAATTTTCTTTTCATCCACTGTCATTAGTACTCCTCTCCGTAACGGTTTGGTGATATCAAGATTAGATCGTAGACGAAGAAAATTACTTGAAAGGCTGAAACTCGACTCATCAGTGAATAAAAAACCTCCCAATAAATCTCCTACCTCCTTTGCCAAATTTATGTTTGCCCATCCCAACGGCAAATCAAGAACACGAACCCAGAACGGATTGTGTGTGAATTTGATTTTGGACGGCTGCACATTCCCAGGCTCTTGTAGAACTAGTAATGCTTTGTCAAACGCCCAAGGCCCACCATTCACAACCTGTGCCTTATCTTCCTTGGAATTGAATTGAAATATGAACAAATTTGTCTGTAGTTCCCTGAATTGAAATCCTTTTCTCAACCGCCAAACACCTTTCATCGTTGCCCGTAAAGCATATGAATTAAACGGCTTAGAAGTAAGCACCTTTCCAATAAGAACAGTCGACTCAACAACTGCATCGTCTCCCTCCTTTTCGACGCCCTTCAGTAGAACACATTCATCCTCCGTGAGATGTATTTGGTACTTTTCTTTTGACATCGTAACAACATAAACACCCACACAGCCTTACTGGTGGTAGATACCTAGCCCCCACAGACTTGCCGGAGGGAAAGATTTGAGGAGCAGCGGTTACCAAACTGGAATCGCCACAGTTCCCAAAAAAACGCTCCTAGGGTTTCTTAACCAATTATGTTTTTAGGAAGATATAATCTTAAAACTTAATACTTTTGATATATTATAATTTAAATAAATTAATTAAAGAGAAGATAAAGTTAATTTATTATGTTATCGATATATTATTTATATTATAAATAAACAATAAAAATAGTTTAATTAAGAAAATATTATATTCTAAAATTTTAATAATAATATGATGTAAAAATAAGTTAATATTATAAATATTACGAATGTAAAGTGAAATAAATAATTTATAAAGGAAAATAAAATTTACTTTTAAAATTGAAAAATATTAAATAAATAGAAGTTATAAAAAGTAAAATTTAAAATTTATCTTATATATTTTTAAATTCCACCACTTACAGAACAAAGAAGATGTAACATTTGTATTGTAATATTTTATACATTTATTAATCGGTGAGTACTTACGAAATAATATAAAAACTATATTTTTATATGTTAAAGTTAGAGTATGAAATAATGATCTTGTAAGTAAAGGTGAAAATATTTTTCAAATAATATTTGATAATGATATATATTTTAAAATTAGTAGAAGATTGTGGTAAAATTATAAATGAAAACAGTATTGATATATTGCTTATATTAATGATTTGTATGTATTAACTAATTAGTAAATTTATAAAATGAGGATGCACGAGAAAATGACATATGACAGTATGACACGAAGTTACTAAGAAAATGACACGTACCAAAATTTACTTTGACTTTAATAATTTTAAATAAGAAAATATTTAATATTATACTTTTTCAATAATCATATAATAATAAGTTAATATTGATAACTATTACGAATGTAAAGTGAAATAAATAATTTATAAAGGAAATAAAATTTTCTTTCAAAATCAAAATGTAAATGTTAAATAAATAGACGTTATAAAAGTTCAATTTAAAAACTATCTTAGATATTTTTAAATGTCACCCTTAAAGAACAAAGAAGATGTAACATTTTTATTGTAATATTTTATACACTTTTTAATTGGTGAGTACTTACGAAATAATCTAAACATTATATATTTATTTTTAAAGTTAGAATATGAAATAATGATCTTATAAATAAAAGTAAAAATATTTTTCAATTAATATTTGATAATGATATATATCTTAAACTAAGTAGAAGATTGTGATAAAATTATAAATGGAAACAGTATAGATATATTGTCTATATTAATGATTTGTATGTATTAATTAATTAGTAAAATTATAAAATGAGGATGCATGAGAAAATGACATGTAGCACGAAGTTATTAAGAATATCACACATAGAAAATATTGCTTTGACTTTAATAGTAGTATTTAGATTGGTATATCATATGTTTCCATAACCATCTTCGAAGCCATATATAATTTGGAAATTGGTCTAAGTAATCCGGTAGTTAATTTTATTTTGGTTTGGTCTATCAAAAGTTACTCGAAGCATATTGTATCAAAGTAATGAAATATGATTCGGAACTTTGTCCGGATGGTCAGGTGGGTTTTTTAAAATCATTTTGATTTACAATTGGACCGTATATTTGGACTTATCATTTATTTGTTAGTTTACCATTTTTTCCCTTTTATATTTGTATATATAAACAATATTTATCAA
Source organism: Fagopyrum tataricum (assembly GCA_002319775.1). NCBI lineage: Eukaryota > Viridiplantae > Streptophyta > Magnoliopsida > Caryophyllales > Polygonaceae > Fagopyrum > Fagopyrum tataricum. The sequence continues at coordinate 46,597,911 of CM008286.1, read as the reverse complement.
TGAAATATACAAACTTTCAGTGCACAAATCTCTACATGGTATCATCGAGAGGACTTTCCTCAAACCCACACTTCCGCTACAAAATAAAACCCTAAAACTAAAAATAAACCTTTTGTCACAACCGCGGTATAAAAAAACGACTTTGGTCGGTATCATGTCTGCCACAATTATTGGGAAAGCGGGAAATTGATGATATTCATTGGAACACCATCTTATCTGGCTTGAATTCCTTCCGCTACCATTTAAAACTTGACGCTACTTTAGATATTATCCAATACTTTAAATACTTGATTTTGGAACATCTTTTCATATGACAAGGGATCGCTCACTACTCTCCTCAATGAATCTAGTCACCAAATGCCGGATCGCTTTCAAATGGCATTTCGGTTTCAGTTGGACACACAAACACTCTTCAACTAAATCTCTCTTTGCATGCCTCGAGTATTACTTGTTCTAGGATTAGAATGTCATCTCTTACCCCTGAATCAATTAACTATGAATTTGAATTGTGTTTTTTATAATCAATAATAAACTTTGTGTAATAGAGGACAATACTTCGAGGATGGTGATCGGATTGGGTGAAGATCATAATGAAATCTATTGGCTTCCTTAGATGACAAACATTTCTCCGCCTTTATCCTGCCCTATAAAGTTCGAACCTACCTCCATTAACCCTCAACGTCTTGGTCACTGATGCGTCCTTGGAGGTAACCAAGGATAACTCCGGATCTAGATCAAGCAAAGCTCCAACTACTCCTTGGTCGTTTGTGCATCGTTGTATGTTTTTAGATCGAAAAGGGACGGAAGCGATAAAGATGGATGGAGAAACGAAGGTTGATTCGATCTAGAGAGATCAAATAAGCCTTTTTGTGTGGATCGTATGTTGATTCTTAAAAAGAATCCTCGAATGTGGATTTCTTGGATCAAAGATTAGATCCAAGGAAGAAATTTGAGAGATAGAAGGGAGGTTTGATGCCCAAGCTAAGTAAGAGGAAATTTTTCTCAAAACTTAGTAAAATTGAACATGAAAAATAAGTGAGGCAACACATTCCTTATATAGAGGTGTTGCCTACCTATGGGCCAACGGGTCAAACAAGTACATAATGAAAAGCCCAAAATGGGGAAAACCTAAAAGATAAGATCAAAAGGGAATATTCTATAATAAATATTGCTTTTATTACATAAAAAGGAAAACATGAAAAAATATAGTCCGAAAATAAGCTAGCTTCATGCCATGGAGTCGGAAAGACTAGACATGCCGCTAACGGGCCTAAGTGGCGTGGACGGGACCGGTAGCCTATGCCATGGTGGTGTGGAGACACGGCATGCCACTAACGGATCCAAGTGAAGAAGTGGTGCGGGCGATGATGGATTCGGTAGCTCGGGCGATGGCCTTGGCTCGGGAGCGGGTGAGCGGTCCATCCAAGCGAACCCTCAGAGCCTCGTTCGATCCTCCTCATCTACGGTCAACGTCAAAGGCACATCCAAGGGCGCATCTTGGCTGTAAAACGTCCCCGTTTCACCATCGTCAAAGAGGGGCTCTACATAAGGGACAAGGTCCTTGACGTTGAACGTCGAGTGTACTCTATAGGAATCCGGACGCTTTAATTTGTATGCATTCGGGCCATGGCGGGATAAGATGTGGAATGGGCCATCACCACGGTCCGAAAGCTTGCTCATGCGGCGAGTTGGAAAACACTCCTTCCTTAGGTGGAGCCAAACAAGATCACCGGGCTCAAAAGAGGCGTCGCGGCGGCCCTTGTTGCGTTGTCCGGCAAAGGGTGGCACGACGTTCAAGTTGTGTCCTAGTCCTCTCATGAAGCTCAATGATTTGTGCGGCTTGGTTTGCGGCGGTGATGTGTTCTCCGTCCTTGTGCGGACGGGGAGTGAAGTCCAACGGGGTGTGTGGATTGTGGTTGTAGACAACTTCAAATGGAGACAATTTAGTTGTCGTGTGCCTAGACATGTTATACGAAAACTCCATAATAGAAAGTAAGTCCTCCCACCTATGTGGGTTGGTCGTAGTGGTGGCTCTAAGTAGAGCACCAAGAGTCCGATTGGTCACCTCCGTTTGACCATCGGTTTGGGGGTGATAACTACTTGAAAACTACAAGTTGGTTCCAAGTTTCCCCATAGAGTTCTCCAAAAGTGAGTCACAAATTTCACATCCCGATCACTAACGATAGAACGTGGTATCCTATGTAAGCGCACCATATTGTCAAAGAACAAGTTGGCAACTTCACTAGCATTTTGGGTGCTCTTACATGCAATGAAATGGGCCATTTTGGAGAAACGATCGACTACCACAAAAATGGAGTCTTTGACTCGTTTTGACATAGGCAACCCAATCACAAAGTCCATGGATAGATCCTCTCAAGGTCCCATTGGTATAGGCAAAGGAGAATACAATCCATCCGGACCTTGCCGCGACTTTGTATGATGACATGTGATGCAACCCTTGCAAAACCGTGTCACATGCATGCTCATCTGGGGCCAAAAAAAATGCTCTTGTAGAGCGAAAAGGGTCTTGGTAGCACCGAAGTGACCACGGCCCTCATGAGCTTCCTTGATCAACAAATGGTGTATAAACGAGCGCAAAATGCAAAGTTTTCCCGCTCGGAAGGGATAACCATCGTTAATAAAGAAAGACTCGTGCTCTCGAAGGTCGAGGCATTGTGCCCATATGTCCTTGAAGTCAAGATTTGTGGCATATAACTCTTTGATAAGAGCAAATCCATGTATCTTGGCGCCTATATACACAACAAGGGCATACCGGCGAGAAAGGGCATCGGCTACCACGTTCTCCTTGCCTTTCTTATGCCGAATGACATAAGGAAAGGTCTCTAAAAACTCTACCCAACTAGCATGGCGCCGACTTAGATTTGTTTGACTCTTGAGATACGAAAGAGCCGCATGATCCGAATGAATCACGAACTCCTTCGGCCACAAGTAATGTTGCCATGTCTTAAGACAACGAACTAGAGCATATAGTTCTTTGTCATATGTAGGGTAGTTGAGCGAAGGACCGATAAGTTTCTCACTAAAGTAGGAAATTGGACGAGTCTCTTGTAAGAGAACTCCTCCAATGCCCACATTCGATGCATCACACTCCACCTCGAAAGTTTTCGAAAAGTTTGGGAGTTGGAGTAATGGTGCATTACAAAGGTGGTCTTTGAGCACATCAAACGCTCGAGCATGGGTATCACGCCACTCAAACGTGACACCCTTGGTAGTTAGCTCATGTAACGGTGCCGCTACCGTGCTAAAGTCCTTGACAAAACGTCGGTAGAAGCCCTCTAAGCCGAGAAAAGCTCAGACCATGGTGACCTTAGTAGGAGTAGGCCACTCCCGAATAGCACGAACTTTTGATTCGTCTACTCGTAGTCCGTCCTTAGACACGTCATAGCGAAGACAGATAGTGGTGTCCGAGCAAAAGACGCATTTTTCAAAGTTGACATACAATTTCTCTTGTCTAAGGCACTCGAGCACTTGGCGAAGGTGCCCGATGTGATCCTGCAAAGACGTACTAAATACCAAAATATCATCAAAATAAACAACGACAAATGTACCCAAGAATCGGCGCAAGACATGGTTCATGAGGCGCATGAAGGTGGACGGGGCGTTGGAGAGGCCAAATGGCATGACAGGCCATTCATAGAGTCCATACTTCGTTTTGAACGCCGTCTTCCACTCGTCACCTTCGGCCATCCGGATTTGGTGGTAACCGCTCCGGAGATCAATTGTGGAGAAGATGGTGGCGCCGTGGAGCTCATCCAACATGTCTTCAAGGCGCGGGATTGAGTTACGGTATTTGACGGTGATTTGGTTGATGGCACGACAATCAACACACATCCGCCATGATCCGTCTTTATTTGGCACTAATATGACCGGGACGGCACATGGTGACAAGGATTCACGCACATGTCCCCGGTCTAGGAGCTCTTACACTTGACGTTGTAGCTCCTTCGTCTCTTCCAGACTTGCTCGGTACGCGGCACGGTTTAGCAAGGATGCACCAGGCACAAAGTTAATTTGGTGTTCAATCCCTCGGATTGGTGGCAAGTCGGGTGGTAAGTCTTTGGGCATAATATCCTGAAATTCGGACAAAAAACAAAGACACCTCGTGTGGCACATTACTCGGGTCATGAGAAATAGATAAACAAAATGGACATGCAAGAAACATGGGAACTTGCCTTCCATGACCTGTTCCAAATCATGCCGTCGGGCTAAGAGTATCCTCGGCTCACACCGTCCTATAATTACGGGCCCGAAGATGGCGAAGGTGCACTCGTAGGAGCGATGCGGCCTTTACTACCTTTGGACTCGGTAGCATGGACAAGAGGGGCGGTGTTCTGGGATTTGAAAGTACTAGCACCTACAACATCGGGACTCCTAGGAGGGTCCGATGTTGCTGGTGCCTTAGCGGACTCATCTATATATTGTTGCCTCTTCTGTTCCGCATAGTCAACCAAATGTTCGTGCGGAGTCATAGGCAAAAGTGTGACCCATTTTCCGTTATATTGGAACATGTACCGGTTAAGATAACCATCATGAAATGTTTGACGATCGAATTGTCATGGTCGTCCTAATAGGACATGTGTCGCGTCCATCTTCATAACATCACAAAGGACCTTATCAACATAGGCGCCAATAGAAAACGTCACCCATGCTTGTTTTGTGACGGTGTCACACGCCTTATCGGAAATCCATTGGAGTCCGTAAGGTGTTGGGCGGGGGGTCGTAGGCAACTTGAAGTGTTTTACCACTCGTTCGTTGACAATATTGCAACAAGAACCCCCGTCACGATGAGAGAAAGGATCGTATTATTGACCAAGCAACGAGAGTGGAAGAGATTCTCGCGTTGATCAATAGGGATAAACTCTTTTATAACCAAAATACGACGAGAAACAAGAGCGAATTTACCGGGTTGTGCGGGGCGCAAGCAAGCTCGTCGTCACATGGTTCCATTCCAAAGTGCGGATCGGCGTCTTCGTCATCCTTAATGATGACATCACCGTCTTGTTGATCATCTTCGTCCTCGTAGTATAATGATTCGGCAAACAAAACCCGCTTGGTATTCGGACAATCACGTTGAACATGACCAAAACCGCTACACTTGTAACACACGGGCTCCCTTGGGCGAGCCACTGGTGAAGGTCCTTGTTGACCTCGAGCGGGAGGCGCCGGTGCCGGTGCCGCAGGGCCACGGTTTGGTGCCCTCTCATTACCCGCTTGCCTATTGAATTGACCCGTCCGTTGGGCTCCTTTGGAGGCGTCGGAATCTTGAGAACTAGGAACATCTCGAGAACGTGTGTTAGAAGAATAAGCATATTGACTCGAGGAAGAATTATACCTAGAATACCGAGGCGTTTCGAGTTGTTGCTTGTGAAGCTTCATGGCGGCATGGCACAATGCTCCCAAATCCTTATACGGGACAATCTCGAGCGGGCGCCTAATTGAAGCATTAAGCCCACTCATGAATTTGGTGCAAAGGGCGGAGGGGGAGGCCGAGACGCCGGCCTTAATGTGCATGTCCTCGAGTTTGGCCAAGTAAGCCACCGGAGTGAGGTTGCCTTGTTGGAACTCGGCAATTTGCAACCGCATATCATTCTTGAAGTCATCGGGCACATACTTCTTGGTCATGAAATCAATTGCTCAAATGTTGCAATCGGTGCCCATCCTCGCCTCTCACGGGTGGTCTCATACCGGTTCCACCAAGACTTGGCATCTCCTTCAAAGTATAGAGTTGCCGCTTCGATTTTCTCATACACCTCCTCATAATGACAATGTTTCAAGACTCGTTTCATATCCTGTGCCCAATCAAGAAAAACACACGGATCATATTCACCATGAAAGATAGGGAATTTAACCTTAACTTCCCTACGAGCTCGGTAGGGGTATGGACGGTCCGGACGGGGCGGTGGAAAGTAGGCATCATCGGGACGGGCTCGCCGGTGGCCGCTTTGAGGCTGTTGGCACCCATGAACGGTTGGTTCATGCCTAGGTGGGTTTGGGGGAGGCAACCATTCTTCTCCTCGTTCTTGGTTCTCATAAGGTTCTTGGATAGGTGGGTGCCATGGACGGTAATGTGACACCCGTTCCAAGTCGGAATCATCACCGGAGAATTCGTTGAAGTTGTTTTGCTCATCATACTCATCAAAGTCAAGGGTCGTTAGTTGCCGGGTTGACCGTTGGCGACGGCGTCCGGAATGATCATTCTCACGACCATGATTGTTGGTCGAATCGGGATGGTACCGGGGCTCTTCCTGGGTTTGACGGTCGGTGCGGGGCACACTAGATCGAGGTGGAGAAGGGACGTACCGTTGGTGTTAAGGCTCATAATGCTTGTGCCGATTTTCCGTATCGACAATGCGCAAGTCATTCTGAGTCGGGTCGGGGATCTCTTCGTCCTCTTCATGGGACTCATTTCCGTCAAGAGGTAAGAGGCATTGGCATTCAATCACGGACGCAAGCCGGGGACCGTTTAAGGGTTCGGCTCCCAAAATTCCCTTGTCTTTGCGTTGTCCATCGGATGTGAACGCATTGACCACGGTCTCAATTGGATTTGTTGGGGTGGGACATTGGGCAAGTCGTAGGGCCTTAAGAGCTTCTAGCTCTTGCTTCAAGGCAGCGTTTTCTCGGGTCAAGGCATCAAACTTTTGTTGTACCTTCAAAGCTTCCAATTCTTGCCTAATGGAGGCGTTTTCGAGGGACAACGAAGCATTTTCTTGAGCTAAAGGTTCATTGGACTCTTGCGGACCAGAATCTTGAGAAGTTTCCATTTCAACGTTAGTCATTGCTCCAAATCAGCACACAATTGCAAGCAATCAAATAAGCAAGGTGACAACTTAAGTCAACGTTACACAAGTTCAAGTGTGTTATCGGGTTCTACTTTGGGGAAGGCCGTTTGGCGGTTAGGCAAGTAAGGCAAATCCAACAAAATTGAACCAATTACACACAAATAAATTTGCAAACGTATGTAAGAAAATGGAGAGATAGAAGATGGACGGATTGTTCAATAGGCTAGATTTTCTTGCTTTCGGTCTTTGACCGTTTTTTTAAAATCCGATTTTTCGGATGGACCGGTTTGCCCAACGTCTTTTGACTTGTGTTTTTCGTTCCTTTGAAACGTTTTGATGAAACACTTTTCTTTCTGTTTTTTTTCTTTTTTTTGAACAAAAATCCGTATTGATGAAGACTTTTTTCTTTTCTTGGAATATCAAATGCAAGATATCCGAACTTTTTGTTAACAAAAATACCCCAAGAAATTTGGTGAAATTAATTAACAAAGTTGTCGGATTGGGTCGGTTTAATTAAAAGGCGGGTTTCATAAATTGTTTGATGGCAAACCAAATACCTCCTTTTTTTTCAAATTGATCAAAGAAAAAAAATTCAAGGAAAATGGATGAACATGATGAACAACATGATGATCATGAATAACAAATGAAGAACATCATGAACAAACGAAGAACGCCATGAACAAAAGGCTAAATCGGCTGAAGATAATGACGCACAAAAACAAGAGTAAAGAGAACTTAGCTTTGATCCCTTTGCTCTGATGCCAATTTGATGCATCCTTGGAGGTAACCAAGGATAACTCCGGATTTAGATCAAGCAAAGCTCCAACTACTCCTTGGTCGTTTATGCATCGTTGTATGTTTTTAGACCGAAAAGGGGCGGAAGCGATAAAGATGGATGGAGAAACGAAGGTTGATTCGATCTAGAGAGATCGAATAAGTCTTTTTGTGTGGATCGAAGGTTGATTCTTAAGAAGAATCCTCGAATGTGGATTTCTTGGATCAAAGATTAGATCCAAGGAAGAAATTTGAGAGATAGACGGGAGGTTTGATGCCCAAGCTAAGTAAGAGGAAATTCTTCTCAAAATTTAGTAAGATTGAATATGAAAAATAAGTGAGCCAACACATCCCTTATATAGAGGGTGTTGCCTACCTATGGGCCTACGGGCCAAACAAGTACATAACGAAAAACCCAAAAAGGGAAAAACCTAGAAGATAAGATCAAAAGATAATATTCTATAATGAATATCCCTTTTATTACATAAAAAGAAAAACATGAAAAAATATAGTCCGAAAATAAGCTAGCTTCATGCCATGGAGTCGGAAAGACGAGACATGCCGCTAACAGGCCTAAGTGGCGTGGACGGGACCGATAGCCTATGCCATGGTGCTGTGGAGACACGACATGCCACTAACGGATCCAACTGAAGAAGTGGTGCGGGCGATGATGGAGCCGGTAGCTCGGGCGATGGCCTTGGCTCGGGAGCGGGTGAGCGGTCCATCCGAGCAAACCCTCGGAGCCTCGTCCTCCTCATCTACGGTCAATCAACGTCAAAGGCACATCCAATGGCGCATCAGTCACCCTACCTCTTGACAACGTATATCCCTTTGACATTTGTCTCCGGGCCAAACTACCTAGATCTTCTTTCCCGAGTAGCATTTCTCATGCTTCGTCGTTGTTTGCTTTAGTTCGTTTAGATATTTGGGGTCCCTATGGCACACTTTCTACGTTCGGTTGTTCCTATTTTCTTACCATTTTATATGATTACTCTCGTTGTAGTTGGGTTTATAATTGATATATGTGTTTATATAGGGCTGAAAACCAATCTAAAAGGATATAACATTATTTTAACAAAAGATAAGATCAAAAGATATAATATCGGGTATTCTACAAAGGTGACATGGCCAAAGTGCCCATGTCGACACCGTGTAGATGGTGATGTGGGCAAAGTCTAGAGGTAAGATGGAAGTGGCAAGGAGATGGTGAACGCACGGACATGACACGGCCAAAGTACCTGTCTTTATCCCGTGTCGGTAATGGTGTCTGATAACATGATTTATCGACCTAGTTTAGTACAATATATAGGTAGTTTTTCCCTTTCCGCATGCATGTTTTAGCCTTAGTTTGTGTCTTTTATGCTTGTTTAGTGTTACTTTGCAAGTATAGATGTCTACACACTCTTTTGGTGACTTTGTAGGTTATTTGGCGCATTTTGGAGCTAAAACGATGCATTTGAGGATCAAGCCTCGGAGCGGATGCTTAGGAGCAATCATACGAGCTAAGGAAAGGATAAGAAGACGATTTTGGAACAAACGAGATCAAGTGCCCGAGTGAAAGAGACATCTCGGCCGAGATCCAAATACCTCGGCCCGTGACTGAGGTTACTGTTCACAAATCTCGGTCCACATCTCGAACCGAGATCAAGGGTGACTTGACCGAGATCCATACGACGCTGAAGATCGAAGATCGAAATCTCGCCCCGACATGATCAATCTCGGCCCGAGATGCCACCCGAGATTTTTCCTTGAGCGTCGATTTTATTTTATTTCGGACTTTTTGGCCTAGTCCGTATCTTTCGACAGGCTTTAGGTTATAAAAGTAGGGTTCCGAATACTAAAAGGGGGTTGATTGGATCCCACCGAAGTGAAGAGTGTCTGGTTAGAGGTTCGAAGTCGATTCATGTTTGGAAAAGAAGTTAGAAGTTTGTTGAGGATCGTTGTGTTAGATTTGAAAGGAGACTCTTTTCCTACCTTTTTTCTTTGCTCTATTTTCACCATTGTTAGATGTTTAGTTAAGTTAGAAATATTAAGCCTTTTTAGTTTGTTTAGAAGTTTAGATTCGATTTGAAAGTTAAAGACAGTTTGTTTTCAAGATTCAATCAAGCTGGGTACTTTCTTCATTCCCTTTTTCTATTTCAATTGTATGCTTTCTTTTATTACTTTAATTTCAGGTTTTGATATGAATATTATTGGCTAGAAACCTTTTGCGGTTATAAGGTAGTTAGAGATTTGTTTATACCTTGGACTATGATGGATTAATTGTTCTTTATAATAGGTTGTGTAAATCGCTTTAAATGCTACGGAAAAGTTTGGTTTTTGTCAGGTTTAGAATTAATCTAAACCATTTAACTTGTGTTGGAATTGAGTCGTGACTGAGATATTCCTTCTTAGATTTATAAGAGAACTTGTTCCTAGGTAATAAAGGTTTAACCTTTATTGGATTGAATGTGTCATTATTCCTTTTTGAGGCATTTAATTCCTGAGACGTAACTGTAAAGGGTTATTTGATCCTTAATTAAGAAATAAGATTTATTTATGATTTCTCCCTCTTTGACTTGAAAGTAATAGGTATTAGGCTGACCACAATTGCATTTAGTGCAGTTGTGCCTTGGAATCAAAAAACCCTAGAAGAAACGGTTTCTCTCGACTACGACTTTTCAGGTTTCCTTCGGTGGCTGTTTGCTTTCCTTCCGGTTCAACACTGTGAAGGCTAGGTATTTTACCACCGGCGGTGTGGGCGTTGTTGTTTTTCTTGAGAGGACGATGGGATCGGGTGAGAAGAGTAAGTTTAAGATCCATTTGACGGAGGATGAAAGCACGGTGTTACGTATGGATCCCTCAGTTGGAGGGGTTCATGGTGTGGGATCTCCTTTTCTTATTGGTAAGGTACTTACAATAAGACCTTTCAATGCTTATGCTCTGAAAGCAACGATGAAGGGCGCCTGAAGATTGCGAAGTGGGTTCAACTCCAGGGAACTTCAGAAGAATCTGTATATCTTCCAATTTGATACGGTTACGGATAAGGATAAGGTTATGGCGGGGGACCGTGGTCATTCGATAATTCTTTATTGGCTCTCAAGGAACCAGGGGTCGAGCAACCATCGAAGGTCGAGTTTATGCACATCCCTTTCTGGGTGCGCATTCTAGATCTCCAGATCGGTTTTGCTTCTTCTCGACTTGTTAAGGAGTTGGGTGATAGTCTAGGAGGGCTATTGGAGGAGGATGAGGACAATTACAGTCAAACAAGTCTCTTCTTGCGGTTACGTGTTACTCTACACATCACAAAACCGCTACGCAGGGGCTTCTTAGTGTCTGTCAATGGGAGTAGGTGTTGGTTTCCGGTTCAATACGAGAGACTGCCAAATTTTTGTTATCTGTGTGGAATATTAAGGCACTTGGATGTGGAGTGCAGTGATGATGAGGCCAAGGAGTATAAAAATGAGTATGATGATACTCTTAGAGCGCCTCCATTGCGATCACAGAGGGACAAGCAAGATTTAGTTGTGAAGAAGCCTTTTCCGGACACTAGTGATAGCGAATCGGAGGGGACTGATATGGCTGTTACAAAGAGTTGAGGTCGTTTCAGCAAAGTGTTGAACGAGGTCTTAGAGGATCATGTAGAAGGGAACTTAAGGGTGTCTACCGCAGTTGAGGATATCCTGAGCGTAGAGGTTGGAGATGTCACCTACTCACCTGGTCTATGCACATCGCTTTCTCCAACGGAGGAAGGAGAAGGGAAAAATGGCTGGTGACGAGGATAAAGGTGATGGTAGTACTGGAGTCACAAGGGAATCGGGATTGCTGAAGGAGGGTTCAATTGCTACTTTACAGGAGACAAATGATAAGTCCAAGAAGTGGAAAATATTGGCTCGGGTCCCTGTGCAGGATGGAGATACTCATGCAACTCTAAGCCAGACACGTATTAAGCGATTACTAGATGACATGGACCTTGTTTCTGACATAGCAGTGGAAAATGCTTTAAAACGTATTAAAGCTTCAGAGAGCGAGATTTTATCGGCGGGAGAGACAAACAATCTCTCTTGTCGGGACCAATGAATACATTGAGCTTTAACTGCCGGGGATTAGGCAAAGGCCCGGCAATTACGAAACTAGTTAAACTAGTTAGAGAGGTGGAGCCTGATTTGGTGTTCTTGTGTGAAACTAAGAGCAACCAAAAAACAAATAGATAGCATTCGGAGACGACTGGATTTTGAAGGGTGTTTTACGGTTGATAGTGTGAAGTCGTTAGGGGGTCTATGTTTTATGGATGGTCAAAAACAAATGAGAAAAAGAGAACCTTGGATCTTATTAAGAGGATCAAGGAGGATGTGGTGGAACCTTGGTTGATAATGGGTGATTTTAATTTGGTTCTTTCTTCTGATGACAAGTTGGGAGGCTCACCTCCTGATTTTAGATTGATGGAGCTCTTTCGGGGAACGTTGAATGATTGTTTGTTGTCTGAGTTGGATTATAGCGGGCCAAGGCACACATGGGACAATGGGCAAAGTAGTGTTGGGTTTATTAGCGAGCGGATTGATTGGGCGTTTGCTTCGCATGAGTGGCATGTGAGGTTCCCGCGTGCTATGGTGCAACATCTAGAGAGATCGATGTCGGACCATTTACCAATTCTTCTACGAGTTAATGGGTTGGAGAGAGTGGATGAAGGACGGGTCGGAGTAAAACCGTTTAGATTTGAGCTCTTATGGACTCAGGATGAGCGTTATTCATCGGTTTTGGAAAATGCTTGGTTAAACCCAGGCTCAGTTGGGGTGGAACATGGAATTACCAAGAAGATTAGCCGCTGCAGTGGGGACTTAAGGGAGTGGAGTAGGAGTTCTTTTGATAATATTGGGGCTGAGATTGGGAGGGTTCGCAGGAGGTTGAAAGTTTTTGGAGACCGCAATGTCCGGGGTGAGTGTATCCTAGAGAGGAAATTGCTTGAAGAACGGGAAAGAAAGTTGATGCGCATGGAGGATGCGGTGTGGTTTCAATGGGCAAGGGCAAATGAATTTACTTGCGGGGATAGGAATACGGCTTACTTTCATAGGAAAGCGAATGGGAGGAGGAGGAGGAGGAACAAAATTGTTAAATTGGTGGATGAGGAGGGGTTGGAATGGAGAAGTTCAAAAGGTAAAGCGGACGTGGCAGTTCAGTATTTCAAGACTATTTTTGCTGCTGATCGAAGTGAGAGTCTTTTTCCGGCGGATTGCTCCTTTGGCCGTATTATGCCTGAAGAAAACGCTCAGTTGCTTGCTCCGTGCACTGAGGAAGAGATTAAAGAGGCTTTATTTCAGATGCACCCTACTAAGGCATCGGGGCCTGACGGAATGCTTGCTTTGTTCTTTCAGAGACATTGGAATATCATTAGTAAGGATATTACTGCATTTATTTCTCATTTGTTGGAAGGTGGATCTTTTCCCTCAAATTTAAATCATATGTTCATTTCATTGATCCCGAAAGTAAGTAATCCTTGTCGTATGAAAGATTTCCGTCCCATCAGTTTATGCAATGTTCTTTATAAGATATTTGCTAAGCTCCTAGCAAATAGATTGAAGGCTTGTCTGGGAATATTATTTCTCCTTCTCAGAGTGCTTTTGTCCCGGGAAGGCTTATCATTGATAATGTTATTTTTGCTTTTGAGATTTTCCATTATATGAAACATAGGAAAGGAAAGCAAGGATACATGGCGGTGAAGTTAGATATGGCGAAGGCTTATGATAGGGTGGAGTGGGGGTTCTTACAGGATTGTATGGAAAAGATGGGTTTTGACAAGAGATGGATCATATTGATTATGTCTTGTGTTTCATCTGTCACCTTTTTTGTGTTGTTTGAAGGCATTCCTATAGACACTATCACTCCTCAGCGGGGGCTTCGACAAGGTGACCCTTTGTCTCTCTTTCTTTTATTGATTTGTGCTGAAGGTTTGACGCTTCTTTTAAGGGAATCTGAAAGAAAGGGGTTGCTTACTCGGATTTGTATTGCGCCTTCTGCTCCTCGTGTCTCTCATCTTTTCTTTGCAGACGATAGTATTATTTTCGCAAAAGCGACCTGTCAACAGAGCAGCGAACTTATCAATATTCTCCGGGTATACGGAGCGGTTTCAGGACAATAGGTGAATTTTGCGAAATCATAACTATCTTTTAGTTCAAATGTTCTTTCTGACAGAAGGATGGAGTATGCGGGAATTGTGGGTATGAGAGAGGTGGGAAAAGACGAGAGGTATCTTGGGCTTCCTACCATGGATGGTAGGGCGAAGAAAGTGATTTTTGATTCTATTAGGGAAAGGGTGTGGAAGAAGTTAAAGGGGTGGAAAGAGATGTCTCTGAGTAGAGCGAGGAAGGAGGTACTTATCAAAGTTGTGATTCAAGTTATCCCGGCTTATACAATGTCTTGTTTTGAATTACCTGTGGGTATTTGTGAGGACATTGAAAATATGATGTGTAGGTTTTGGTGGGGATCTAGTGAGGGACGCAAAAAGATTCGTTGGATGTCTTGGGCAAAGATGAGTAGGTCGAAAGAGGGTGGTGCATGGGTACGGGTTTCGTGATATGAGAGCTTTTAATCTTTCACTTCTGGCTAAATAAGGGTAGAGATTAGTCATTGATACGAACTCCTTGTTGGCAAGATTATTGAAGGCAAAATATTATCCGAATGGTGAGTTCTTGCATGCTTCCGTTGACTTTCAACCAAGCTATACGTGGCGTAGTATTCTCAAAGGACGTGCTTTGCTACAGAAGGGATTGTATTGGACGGTTGGAAGTGGTTCGTCTTTGTCCATTACGACCGACCAATGGCTCCCTCAGCCGTTTGGTTTTCGGCCCGTACATGCGCTGAGCTTACCTGAGGAGTGTGATCGCGTTATCGACCTCATCAATTGGGTAATAGTGTGTGGAGGGAGGATTTGGTAATGGAGTGTTTTGCGCGGGATGATGGTGATGTTGTGCTTAGTATTCCTTTGGTTAGTGTTGAAATGAAGGATGAGGTCTCTTGGTTTTTTACTAACAATGGTGTGTTCAGTGTTAAATCAGCTTACAAGGTCGCTTTGGATGTTGGAGTAGGAAGTCGGGTTGGAAATGCTTCAAGCTCTTCTGATGTTGGAGGAGGTTTGTGGAAAAAACTTTGGGCTATTAATGTATGTCCTAGGAGGAAGAATTTTCTATGGAGGTTTTGTGCAGGTCTATTACCTTGCAGAGCTTCTCTTCGACGCAAGAATGTGGACTTAGAACCATGGTGTGCGGCATGTGGAAGGGAGGAGACAGATATGCATGCCTTAGTGAAGTGCTCCCGGGTACAAGGTGCCTGGTCATTACTACCACAGATTCGGAAGCATGGCCTTCGTGCTTGTTCACCTATGCAATGGCTAGATAATATTTCACAGTGTTCAAGTCAGGTGGAGATGCAAGGTAGGGCTATCATTTTATGTGATATTTGGGAGGCGAGAAACAAGGAGTTATTTCAAGGACAAATTTGGAATGGTATCATGATTATGGAGAAAGCTCAACAACAATTGGAGGATTTTCAGATGAAGTTCAATGCGAAGACAAGGAAGGAAGGAAGGGAAGGAGATTGATCGTGGGACGAGATGGAAAGCTCTACCAGTTGGGTTCATAAAATTCAATTGTGACGCTTCGGTCGATGGCACGGGATGTACTGGCATTGGCATCATTGCTCGTAACAATATTGGGTTGGTTCTTTTGGCTGCTGCAAGAAGTCTTCTGGGAACTAGGACCGTTGAAATGGCGGAGATGGAGGCATTGAAATGGGCGGTGAAGATGGCTAAGCAACGGGGTTGGGAGAATGTCATTTGCGAGTCGGACACGTCCTGCGTTGTTGCAAAGCTTTCAAATGGGGTGAAATCTCGTGGATCGTCGGGGCTGCTTCTCAGTGCAGTCAGGGAGGTGGAAATGGAACTCAATATTTGCAATTGGTCTTTCACTCAGAGAGCTGGAAACGAGGCGGCAGATTGGCTTGCCCGGTTGCGTCCTACAAGTGTTGTCTATTTTCTTGAGGAGAAGGCTTTACCTTCTATTTTGTTCAATATCGTGGAGGGTGATGTTAGTTGATGTTTCTGTTTAGGTTTTATCAAAAAAGAAATAAAAAAAATAAATAGGTATTAGAAGAACATTAGTTGAGAAACATTCATCCCTGGAGCGTTTCAACCATATATATGTCACGTGAGATTTATATAATCCCGAGTCCAATATGTATAAATAATGATCTTAAATCCTTGGAACTACATTTTCTCCCATTGATTCATTTGTTTGTTATTTTTATTTAATTTTCAATCAATCGTGACAATTGATTGCGAATCCACCACACCTCCTCAACACCTTTTTGATCCTTCTTTCCTTTTCTTTTCCGATCTTTTTCTTATTTTAGATTTTTACTATTCTAGATCAGTTTTCATAGTCATCTAACTTAGTCCCTGTGATCGACCTTGGAATACTTGCTCTTATTGCGATCGATCTATACATTGTGGGTTCGCTGCACTATAAAGTAGATATTACAAGTATAAATTTAAAGCAGACTGTTGTTTTACTTCCCTGTGAATTTCTATCTATTTTGATAGGGATTTATAGGTGGTAAAACCATCGAACAAGTTTTTGGCGCCGTTGTCAGGGACTATTTAGTTGATTTCTTATAGTATATGTCTTTCTTTTACTTTTGATCTCGCTTTTGTGTTTGTCTTTGACATTTTCAGGACCCTAGGTACCTCTCATGGTGTATGCGAAGGACTCGGAGTTCGAAAGAACTAGTTCCTTTTAATCCCGAGCCTGAGAAAACACTGCGACAGAGACTTAGAGCCTTGAAAGCCTCAAGGATGTCTCAAGAGAGAGATTACGAAGCGGAGTTGAGAACTGTCGCGGAAGAGTTGGAAGCCGAAAGGCAAGCAACTAGAGATAGAGAGGTTGCTACTAACCGCACGATGGAGCAGCTTAGAACGAAGGAAGAGCCGCTCCTCAACCCGTTGTGAACGTGCAGCCGGACGTCCTGAATGACGCACCTCGTGTCGTTCCGCCCCTGCGCCACGCGTGCTAGTACCACCAGCGTCCACTCCTCTTAGACTTGTCCGATACGAGCCCATTGTGGATCCTTGAGTCCTCCAATTTCCATTCTCGTTCTCATACCCACTCGGACATTGAATATTGTACATATCCCCATCTCCATCCCCATCGGATTGAGAATCCTTATATTTGCCTAATTTTTCCTTTTTATAGTTATCGTCGTGTTTTTTAACGAGCTTTTCTGTTAAATTTTACATTTATAAATTCATAAAAGTTGAATATAGGTCTCATGTTCAAAACTCATAAGGCACTTTTTTTTTTTTTGTACAAGGAAAGCGATTCGGGGCATTACTGAAATGGCCCGAGAGGTCATCTAAAAAAAGGTGACGTGTGACGAAGACCGTCCTGCAAAGCTCTAGAGACTGGTTGCTGCAGGGCATCCTTCCGAATGAGCTCCAAGATAGCTTGAGGTAGAATTACATCGACATCGACAGCAGGTAGTAACTAGCCTAAACTTGCAAGTGCATCGGCCACAGTGTTGACTTCCTTGAAAATATGCTTGATGTGTACCTCCTGAAACGTACGTAAATGAGAAATGATGTCACCAATAAGGATTTCAGACTGCCATGGGGGTTTCCAGATACCCATGACACAATTGATAACGTTCAAGTTATCCCCTTCAATTTCTACTCTTTGTATGCCCAGTTGTGATAGTTCTTTTATCCCCAATAAAAGGGCGTGTGCCTCTGTATCGAATATTGTCAGATTTGGGAGTTTGCCATGGTTCCACGATACAGTTTTCGCTTTATTGTCTCTTATTATGAAACCAAAAGAGGAACTTCCATTGATAGTTCTAGCTCCGTGAAAATTCAGTTTCACAAAGTCGTTCTTTGGTGGCTCCCATTTTATATTTCTTACTTTCCTCCTAGGATGGGATTGTTTTTTCCTATTAACATCTGGCTCATCATCTTTTCTCGATTCTGACCAATTTCTCATATTGATCGCAATAAATTCTTTGATGTTATTTTTGCTCACATAATCCGTGCTTTTGAAAATGGTCTGATTTCTATAATACAAAGGCTCCACCATGTAAAGAATACCTTATTCAGTTCATCTCATTCATTTTACCCTTAAGGGAATTTAGTGTGATACTTGGTTGATGATGGTTCCAGTTAATATCGTTGAAAATATTACTCTTTGTTGGAATAACATCCATAAGTGTTTGTTCTGATAATAAACAGTCTACTAAAAGATGACCCAGATCCTCTAGATCATGTTTACGGAAAACACATTCCATAGGAACTGCTATATTTTGTGTTCTTAGTTTTTCTTTTGTCTGAATGCCTATTTTTGTGATCTTCCATACAAAGTGCTTTATTTTCGGAGAATGTCTATTTTCTAAATCCAGAAACGGTCATAAATTGTCAGCCTCTTCTCTTCATAAGTTAAAGGAGAACTTGATTGTTATCAATTTTGGATTTAATTTATTGCCAATTTATTGATTAAATTCTTGTAAGTTAAAGGAGATCTTGGTTGTTATCAATTTTTTTTTTTAGTGTAAATGATTTTTTTTAGCACTAATTTAAAGTAGTATACACAAATGTTCACACAAAATTCTGAACTAGCTCCGTCATTATTTTTGCTGTGATCATGAAAATCATGACCCTATAAATAATATTACATTATATTCATCTATTACTTGGGGGTGTTACCAACTTGGAGATTGAAGTTTGTCATCGTTATCCCGTCAGAGAATTCGCATCCTTGTCCAATTTTCCTTATTTATGGATATCGTCGTATTTTTCGTGAGTTTTTTTTGTCAAATTTTTATTTATAAACTCACACGAGTTAAATATAGGATATAATTTGTATAAATAATATACTTAACATAAATATATAAAGAAAAAACCATTTTAATAAAATATAATCATAAAAGTATTAGAAATATTTTTAAATTATATTTTTAAAAAACTGTAAATCACCATTATTTTGGCCATATAATACTCTCATCAAGGATTCATGTGGTAATCCCCAACGGGATCCAGGGAACCTCTAATCTCACCCCATCACATGGCTAGGTGATTTACGAGGCCACGTACAATAAGTAAAATTACACCTTTAAGATAGTATATTCACTAATGCAACCGTAGTATATATTAGAGATAATAAATTGTGATAATTTAAGTGGTAAAATAGCTTACTTAATTTTTTAGTTAGGACAAAAGAATTGGAGGATAAATTTTAGGCCAAAAGAAAGAAATTAGATTTTACTTTTTACCCACGACAATACGAAAAAAATAAAATGTGGACTTTCTGTACATGTACATGATAAATTAGCCCCTTGTGAAACTGGGGTATATGGAAAATAACTTATTGGACGTGTACATAAGTCGGGTTGCTCAACTCCATCCCATCTTTAGGGTTGTGTGCCCGTCCGAACTGGACCAGAATTTTAAAAAATCTAGATGGAGGACCTGATCGGAACCGGACTGGTTCGGATCGGAATACAATAAAATAAATATGTTATTCAAAAAATTTTAAAAAAATATTCAAAATATATATAAATTTTTATAAATATGTAACCAACATATATAATTTTTATTAAAATATATAAAGTAAAATTATTAAAATAATAAAAATAATTAAATTTCGGTCCAACCCGATTTTTTTGATTCGGATCGGAACTGAACCGGAATTTCCAAAATCCCTGGACCGGGGACCGGACCGTAAAAACCGGTCCGAACTAATCCGGTTTTCCGATCCGACTCAGTTTTGCACAACCCTATCCATCCCCATAAAACAAGAAAATAGCGTTTACCCTCATTCGATCGTATTCACATCCCCATTTATCTAGCCATCTCGTACTAATTTTGATGGAACCATTGGTCCATGAAACAAGAACCGAACCACCTTGCATTGGTACCTCCCTGAATGAGAACATGTGCAAGTATGACTCGAATCAAATTGAAATACATAGACGTTAAGTTTCAGCAATAAATTACAAACCTAGCCGTCAAGTTTTCTCATCACAACTTGATTGGACCTAAACCAACACACGTACTCTAATATACTTGCATGCATCCATCTTTATAAAATCCAATCGACTCAACAATTTGGTGCAGAGGTAAACTTAACCATTAAGAAACACCTTTTCATACTATTACAAATAACATTAACTTCTCCGACAATTACATAAGGTACTCTGATTTTTAATACAACTTTTAAAACACATATTAATCAATAAAAAAGTATCCATTTTTTTTAAATACCACAATTAATTAGTATATAGATGTCAATGGGTCGGGTGAACCACTTCCATCACCCACCCATATTAACCATATCTGGTTAAACTACCCATCACCCGTCGGGTGGTTCGGGTTTATCCGTAGGTGATTGAAAGGTATGAGTATTGTCAAATTATAATGTATTTATAAAGTATTTTTGCACATATAGTACAAAACTAGTATGTTCAAAACCAATAATATCTATAATCGAAATTTTAAAAAAAAATTATATAAAATATAATATTATGATTTAAATAACAATAAAATTGTTATATTCTTCGTAAATTTTATGACTAAATATACAAAATTCAAGATACTTCGGATGTATCAGATCGGGTGACGGGTGAAAGACCATCACCCATCATCCACCCATCACCCGCGTTTATGGTTCGGGTAATTCGACCATCGGATGCGTGTGAAATTACCACCTATTCTTATCATTTAAGAAATGCAATATATTATATATATTTTAACTATAAAGTTTAAAAATCTTATACAAGACATCGGGACTTGTCCTATTTGTGGGGATTAAAAGAATAAAATTGAAAGGTAAATATGTTTATTGGTTGAAAAAGTATAGAACGTTGAACATAATGCATGCACTATCATCCCCACGTACGTAAACGCAGAAAAGCATTTCCATGAAATAAAATCTTATCCATTTTACGTAACACTTTCTATAGTTTTGCCTTCTCCATCAAACTCGTCACCGCCTCCACACTTTTACCGTTTACTACTAAAGAAAATCACTCACCTTTCATTTTCTACCATATCTACATATTGCTTTATTTTTCAAACAACTTCCTAGTCTGTTTCGTATTTAGTTTATGACGTCACTGTCGTATTTTTAATTGCCCAACATATCACGTTTAAGAGGTGTGTTTGACGGTTTATGAACATAGTTTTAAGGATAAGTTATATTATTGTAGGAAATATAAATATTCTCATAGTCAATTATAAACATAAAATGGATGTACATTTGACGAGTTAGTCATGTTATTAATTGATATTAAAACTTATGTAAGGTTTATGGGTTTATAAACCAGTCAAAAATAAACTTATTCGGTCAAATTTATTTTTGCTTGAATGGATTTATTTTTGTTTAAAATCCGGTTTTGACATTAGACTTTTTCAATCCGATATTATTTGTTTATCACTATATACTCCCCATTATTCTTTGAATTTTTTAGGGGTGTACTATAAGTGTATTTTGAACAAAAATAAACCTAAAAAATAAATTACAAGTAAAAAATCTTACATGATTTATTTATATAAACCCCATTGAGAAATAAACTCGAAAATAAACTATAAACCTATTTAAACTCATTTAATATATATAAACCCGAAAATAAATCAATCTATAAGGAATTCGGTCAGATTATTTTATGAAAACAAACAAACGTTATAATATATAAAATAATAAAATTAAAAATTAATATTCGATGTTCAAGTATTAGACCGAAACAAATAATATAAAATAAAATAAACTAACTTTTGGTTTCATCTTATTTACCTGAATTTCCCTTTTTTCTTCATAGAAGTGATTTATGTTATGCTTTTAGATTCAGTAGGCTGAATTTCTCTCTTCTTTTTTTTGGTCTGGTGGATACGGATGACATATATAGACCATACAATGATATGATTTTCTTTTAATTTTTGATATTCCTTTTTTGTTAACTTATATATTTTATTTTATAAACAAACACATAATAACGCAACTCGTTGACTGGCTATAGGGTGGGCACAGACTTAATTTGACAAGATACAACCAATAATCATATAGTATACAAAAGCAAAAGGCATCAATAAAAAAGGAAAATCTTTATTAAACAGTAATTAAAAAGAGAAAAAAAAACATTCTGACAACAAAAATTAAAAAAATAAAAAAGACCCATTCATTTTATTTTATTTTTCATTAATTAAACTGCTAAAGAAGAAATATTAATATAATAGAAAACAATATAATTGTCAAGTAAGGCAAGCTAACTATCTCTTCACCCCAGCCACCATCTCTCCATATCCAAACAAGCAAAGAAAAGAATTCCACTTGCCCTTTGTCCCCTTCCCTTAAACCCTCACCCTTTATATACACTTCCCTCCCCCTTCTCTTTCCTTCCCCCTTGCCCTTCTTCTTCATCTGCCCCTCCCCACCATGAAAACTCTTGCTCCTTCTTTTCACATTTCTATCCTTTATACTTTGCTTCTCTTCTTATCCCCTTTTTCAGGTATTCTATATCATTTCTTTCATATATATATATATATATCGCGTAGATTTGAGACATTTCGAGACTAGTATATATTACTAGTTGATTTTAGAATGGAACCCTATTTATAAGTTATGTGTTACGCTTTCGTATATGTCCATTTGTATTCACAGCATAGAAGTATTAAACAACAATGCAAAATTATTTATATATATATATATATATATATATATATATATATATATATATATATATATATATATATATATATATATATATATATATATATATATATATATATATATATATATGAAATGTGTGACGGGAAGTTAAGGCGTAACGTTTTTTTTCATATGCATGCAGGTTATGACAATGGTATGATAAGGGGAACGGCATCGCTAGGCATAAACTACGGGCAAGTAGCGAATGATCTTCCTCTACCGGGGAAAGTCATGACACTAATCCGATCATTGGGTCTCACCAAAACCCGAATTTACGATACCAACCCGGAAATCCTAACCGCATTTGCGAATTCCGACGTGGAGTTGATCGTCACCGTCGAAAACCAAATGTTGTCAACTCTAACGAACTCGCAACAAGCCCTCCAATGGGTCAACTCCCGCGTAAAACCCTATTTTCCGGCGACTAACATCACCGGCATTGCCGTCGGAAACGAGGTCTTCACGGACCCGGATACGTCACTAGCCACCTACGTGGTCCCCGCTATGATCAGCATACGGCAGGCCCTCGTCCAGCTAGGATTTGACAGTTATATAAAAGTCTCGTCGCCAACTTCTTTAGCCGTCCTCGAGACATCTTACCCGCCATCAGCCGGAGCATTCAAGCCGGAGCTGGCCGGAGTCATGTCACAGTTTCTAAGTTTCTTAGAAACCTCAAACGCACCGTTTTGGGTCAATGCGTACCCGTACTTTGCGTATAAAGACGACCCCACTTCAATTCCGTTAAACTACGTTTTATTCAACCCTAATCAAGGAATGATCGACCCTTACACGAGGCTACATTACGATAACATGTTGTACGCGCAAGTCGACGCGGCTGTGTTCGCGAATGCACGGTTAGGGTTCGGAGGGATCGAGGTTAAAGTCTCCGAGACAGGCTGGCCGTCGAAAGGCGATTCCGATGAAGTGGGGGCCACATTGACGAATGCCGCGACTTATAACCGTAATTTAATCAAACGACAGTTGAAAAACGAGGGAACGCCATTAAGACCTAACGTTAAGTTAGACGTTTATTTGTTCGCGTTGTTTAACGAGGATATGAAACCGGGACCCACTTCTGAGAGAAACTACGGTTTATTTCAACCTGATTGTTCCATGGCGTATAACGTTGGAATTTCTACGTTGAGCACTCCTTCTACGTCCACGTCATCAACTTCCATCTCGCTAACGTCTTCTTCTTCAAAGGTATTGATTAATTAACTAATTAAATTCGATTTAGGGTTAAATTACTGAAAGAATGTGAATTACATGCAGGCAGCAAAGCATCATGGATATCAAAGCTTGCTGATTTATACGTTTGTATACGTGATCACGAATTTTACGAGAAGATCGGCGTTCTGATCGGTCATGCATTCGTTCTGCAGTGTAAATATGGCGATTGATCGATAGTGTCATTCTTTTGTATAAAGTGCAGAGAATATGAAAGTTGAGACTTTAGAGGAGATCTGGATAAATCCATAAAATATATATGTATGTATACAGTGTCGGTTCAAAAAGAAGCAAATATGACTCAAAAGCGGCGAGCTTTGATCATCAGGGCCCCATTAACATTGATCTTATCCATGGATGAATCGAACATGTTGTGGATCACAGCTCACATCAAATTAGAGATCTAGATTGGATATTCTTCGCAGCATATATGTTGGGACTTTATTCAATGTTATATTCTTTATTTGATGGTTATTCTTTTGGCACGTAGGATAAGATGGGACAAAATTATTTATCATTTCCTTTATATGTATGTTAATCATCATTCGTATGTAACACAAGGTAGAAACCACCTTAGTCTTTGATGATTCAAAACCATACAAACAATATATATTGATGTCTAGATATTGCTTCCCAATAATCACTTTTTATCTATTGATTAGTTTATATGAAATTAATATTTTTTTTACTGAAAATTGTTGTCTTTTATATTAAAAGTTATATGAAATTAAGATAGGTAAATGAATAGAAGATTTGGGCTATATTTAATGGATATTAATTGTGCTCGTATAATTTGTTTAAAAAATTACTTAATTAATTCCTCACTTCGTGTGTAGAATATGTTTCTATGTTCAATTTTATGTATGGGTTCGCAGTGAAACCGTTAGGAACCGAAACGATCCATTTAGTTGCGCTTTGGGTGTGCGAAATAGAAACCGGACAATTTCGCACTTTACTCCCGGAATGAAAACCATAGTAGTTCCTGTTTGGCTTGCGGAATAAAAATTAATTCCGTGTATGACTTGCGGAATAAAAACCAATTTCGCTTTTGGAGTGTGGAATAGAAATCATTCAACGAACATATTTTAAAAACTTTTATGACTTTGGGTCTATATACGTAATTGCTTGAATTTTGACTGTTGTAAAACAGTCATATTTTTTCCTATACAAATTAACGACTTTTACCTTATTCTTCCACACCCATTAATTCCCTCATATAGCGCTTAACATCTTCTAGTGACACTAAACACTCTCTTCTTGAATTACTATAACCGCTTACGATAACAGTTATCGTTCTTGCCAAGTTGCTTCTCCGGCGTGGTTGTGTGTGTCCGCCAATGGAAGTCGATCCTCCGCCCCAGTCTGTGGGGGTGACAGTCTCTACTCCGGATCATCGATCAGCTAATCCGCCTGATGTTACAAATACAGTTACGCCTCCTATTAGGATCTTTACAGCGGGTGTTTCTTCGGAACAGGAACCTCCACCTTTGTCAATACAAAATGGCATTCCGCTGCGTTCTCCTGTGCCTGAGGTGGTTCAAAAGGCTCGAACATGGTCTGATGTAGCCGCCAATGGTTCGAACCAATATGTTAACCCACCACCTGGAGTTGATTCTGATTGTTTTAAGGAGCTAGTAACAATCAGTTTTCATTTTGGTCTTGATGGAGACTCTGTAATTACGGTTGCAAAAGATCTCTCGGCATCTTTGGAATCTCGCTGGATTAATTCTTTGGTGTTTAAGGTTTGTGGCTACCCTGTGGCCTTTCCTGTCATGGAACACAAAATCAAAAATCTTTGGCAATGTGGTGATAATGTGCAATTAATTGATCTTGACGATCGTTACTATATTGCGCATTTTGAGAATGAATCGGAGTTGTTGGTTGTTCTGACCGGAGGACTATGGTCCATTTTCGGACGCTGCCTGATCATGAAATGATGGTCTCCTCAATTTTTCAGTACCGACCCAATCACCTCTGCACCAACCTGGGTTTGTATCACGGGAATTCCAATGCAGTGGTATCATACGGATATTTTATGGACAATGGCAGCAGGTGTGGGTATACCTATCTCGGTTGATCAAAAAAACTTTCAATTTTAATAGGGGAAGGTTTGCAAGGATCTGCATTGAGATTGATTTAACAAAACCATTGAAGAAGGCAATTCACATTAATGGGGTTCACTGTCCTATTGAATACGAAGGGTTAGACATTATCTGTTTTAAATGCGGTCGCTACGGTCACTATGCTTCACACTACGAGGTTAAAGATTCTGCAACGCCTACGACCCATACCCCTTCGAACAATACAAAATCTTCTGATGTAGTTGATAAAACGGGTTCTAATCCGGAACATGTGACGGATGATTTAGCTTTTGGTCCTTGGATGATGGTAGCACGTCGGAATAGAGTTAGTAGGGGTAAGGATAAGCACCACGTGGGACCGGTCTGTTATAATAAGACAATAAATCTAGGTATACTGATACAATGGGCCAGGGGAAACATATTTTGGGCCCATGGATTAATGGGCCCGGAGTGACAGGGGGTGTGGGGTGATATCAGGCGGAGCCCCCCGCGGAGGATTCTATCTATTTATAGGACTCTATCTATTTATAGAGGATTCTATCTATTTATGGTTATAAATAGATAGGTTTAGGGTTGTATTCATTATCCATCAAAGTATATTGAAAACCCTAGCTTCAAGGTTTGTGCAACAAAACCACAAAACGTCTTGTCTACTTCTCTCTCTATTTCTGAAGTAACTCGTAGAAAGATCACAACAACTGGTATCAAGAGCAAGGTTGTCGATGAGTTCCGTTGCAAAATTAGAGGTTCCGCGATTCAACGGAACTGGCAACTTCGGTCTTTGACAGCGACGAGTTAAGGATCTGCTAACGCAACAGGGGATGTTGAAGGCGTTGAAGGAGACAAAACCGGAGTCGTTGAAAGACGACGAATGGGAGGAGATGCAGGAGAAGGAAACGTCGGTCATTCGGCTCTGTTTGGCAAACGAGGTAATATACCACGTTATTGATCTCAAATCTTGTCAAGAGATTTGGACCCAATTGGAGAAACGGTATATGTCAAAATCTCTGTCTAGCAAATTGTATCTCAAACAAAGATTGTATGGGTTGAAAATGGTGGAAGGTTTTGACTTGGTGAAACACGTGAATATTTTCAATCAAATTATTGGGGATTTGGCTCGGGTGGATGTAAAACTTGGAGATGAAGATAAAGTTATGATCTTGCTATGTTCTCTACCCTCTTCATATGAGAAACTAGTGATGACGTTGACGTGTGGGAAAGACGAGATAAGTCTTGATACGGTGTCAACAGCGTTGCTTTCACAAGCCGAACGACGACAACATACCAGTGAGAGTTCTCAAAGCGAAGGGTTGTATGTTAGAGGCAACCAGGATAGAGGGAGGACGAAAGAGAAGCAAGAAGGAAGCAACAAGCAATCCAAGTCTAAGTCCAAGGGTAAAAAGTTAGTAACTTGTTACTTCTGCAAGGAGGTGAGTCACTTCAAACGTGATTGTCCTGCCAAGAAGAAGAAGTACGAAGATAAGAAGTCAGAGGAATCTTCAAGATCAGCAAACGTGGTGCAGAAAGATGACTCAGATGGTGCAGATTCTGATATGTTCTCTGTGACGTCAGGCAACTACTCAGATGTATGGATCATGGATACGGGATGTTCGTTTCACATGACTCCGAATAGAGATTGGTTTGAGACATACTTGTTTGGAACTTTTGGCTCCGTCCGATTAGGAGACAACAAGGCTTGTGATGTTGTTGGCATTGGGCAGATAAAGGTGAGGATGCACGATGGTGTGATTCGAACATTGACTGACGTGCGTCACATTCTAGCTCTAAAGAAAAATCTGATTTCCTTGGGGTCTTTACATGTGAAAGGGTTCTGTTTCAAAACAGAAAAGGAATGTGTAAAGGTGAGCAAGGGGGCAATGACAGTTATGAAGGGGCAGATTACATCGGGTAATATATACCGGTTGGTAGGGAGTACCGTTGCAGGTGGAGTTGCAGCCGTGGCTTCTGAGACAAATTACACAACTCTGTGGCATAAGCGCCTGGGTCACATTGGCGAAAGAGGGATGATTGAGCTTCACAAGCGAGGTCTCATGGATGGTGTGAAGAGTTGTAAGATCGACTTCTGCAAGTTTTGCGTGATGGGAAAACAATCCAAGGTGTCTTTTAAGACAATTTAGCACAACACAGGTGGAATTCTTGATTATGTGCATTCTGATGTGTGGGGACCAACTCAGGTGTCGTCACTAGGAGGATCTAGGTATTACGTCACTTTCATTGATGATTATTCAAGGAAGGTCTGGGTGTATTTTCTAAAGTATAAATCTGAAGTCTTCAGCAAGTTCAAGCTATGGAAGGCATAAGTGGAAAATCAGACAGGGAGGAAAGTGAAGTATCTGAGATCTGATAATGGGACAGAGTACACGGATTCTCAATTTCAAAGTTTTTGTGGTGAGCATGGCATTCAAAGACATTATACAGTGCGGAAGACACCACAGCAGAATGGTGTTTCTGCGAGGATGAATCGGTCCATTGTAGAAAAAGCGCGGTGTCTTAGATTGAATGCAGGGCTTCCAAAGCACTTCTGGGCAGAGGCAGTGAGCATTGCGGTCTATTTGATAAATAGATCACCCCGGACTTCTCATGACGGGAAGGTTTCAGAGGAGGTATGGACTGGTTCTAATTTAGACTTATCAAATTTGAAGATTTTTGGCAGTCCAACATATGTGTTGATTCCAGATGATGAGCGAACAAAGCTGGATGCAAAGTCTAAGAAGTGCATTTTTCTGGGTTATGAGAAAGGTGTGAAGGGTTTCAAGTTTTGGGATCCTGTTGCAAAGAAACGGATGATCAGTCGAGATGTTGTATTTGATGAGCAGGCAATGCTTCTACATGCCAAGGAAGTTGAGAAACCTACAGTTACAAAGACTGAATCCAGATCAGCAGTGGAGGTGGAGCTTTCAGATTCTAGCACACCTACACCAACAGGTGGTGAGCATGATGTAGATCAACAACAGGTTGAGAGTCTTGTTTCTGGCAGAAGCAGACGCATCACAAGGGCCCCTATAAGATATGGTTTTGAGAAGATGGTTAATTATGCTCTAGTCATTGGCACAGATGATCCATCTAACTTTCGAGAGACTATTTATAGTCAGGAGAAAGAAGGATGGGTAGGTGCTATGGTTGAGGAGATGGAATCTCTCCATAAGAACAGGATGTGGGGGCTGGTTCCTCTTCCAGCAGGTAAGAGGGCAATAGGATGCAAATGGGTGTTCAAGAAGAAACAAGGCATCTTAGAGAAAGAAGGCATATGGTACAAGGCACGGCTAGAAGCTTCTGGTGAGATCATCTTGGAGAAGGTGCACACTTCTCAGAATGCAGCTGATATGATGACCAAACCGGTTACCGCAGACAAATTCAAGCCTTGCTTGGATTTGGTTCATATCACTCGTTGTTAGATGAGTGAAAAAGCCCCCTGTCAAGAGAAACAAGGAGGATCTGACGACAAGATCCTGGAGTTGTATGTGTTTCCAATTTTTGTATTAGATTATGTTGTCTAGGTGTAGATTGTTATAATAAGACAATTAATCTAGGTATACTGATACAATGGGCCAGGGGAAACATATTTTGGGCCCATGGATTAATGGGCCCGGAGTGACAGGGGGTGCGGGGTGGTATCAAGCGGAGCCCCCCGCGGAGGATTCTATCTATTTATAGGACTCTATCTATTTATGGTTATAAATAGATAGGTTTAGGGTTGTATTCATTATCCACCAAAGTATATTGAAAACCCTAGCTGCAAGGTTTGTGCAGCAAAACCACAAAACGTCTTGTCTACTTCTCTCTCTATTTTTGAAGTAACTCGTTGAAAGATCACAACACAATCAATGGTTCTAGTGGAGGCAAGGATCAGACAATTTCTAAGGTAAAGAATGGGAGTGACCCATCTGTACAACACATGCAAAAACAATCCACACTCTCTCAATCACCCATTATAGGTCAGCAAGTGCGTCATGTTGAAAATAAAGGAAAGCAGATTACGTCTTCATCATTGGTAGCAAATAAGGGTAAACAAGTAGAGTTATCTTCAACAGTGATTGAAACAACGGGGGGAACTCCTTCCGTGCAGGTGATACAATCTTCATCAATTTCGGCAGTCACTGTAGGGGTACAAGCTTTGGCATTTCCCAACATGTCATCAAGGGCTATGATTCCTGCTACTTATGCTGATCAGTCCGGGTTGCAGGTTGTCCAAGCTCAGTCAGATTTGAAGAAGAAGAGACCGAATAGAAAAACCAAAAACACTGCTCGACGATCCGCCTGGAGACTCAAACAGGCTGAATTGGAGGCACTACCAAGACTGTCTGGTAAACGCCACTGTCCTGCTGATTTGGGTGAACAATTAAAAATCAGCTATGGTCAGCCTCCACTTCTCCTCGGACCTCCTTTAATTGAGACTTTGGATTATCCTACTGTTTCACTACAAAAAAACTAAGTGATGGTGATGATTGTATGATTGAAGAAATTGACACTATCGTCCCTCCATCAACACAGAGGGAAGATGATGAGATTCTAGATTAATCCGGGTTGGTTTTGTTTCTTTATCCTTTATTTTAGCGATGAATTGTCTTCTTTGGAATGTCTTCGGTGCCTGTAAACCGGGTTTCCGTCGTGCGATTAGTTATTTAGTTTCTCATCATGATGTTGATGTTTTGGCGGTCTTTGAACCGAGAATTTCGGGTGGCCGTGCTCAGCAGATTTGTGATCGTATGAAAATTAAAGGGTGCTTTCGGGTGGAAGTTGTTGGGTTCATTGGTGGTATTTGGATTTTTTGGCATTTAAATTCAGTTCAACTGACTATTATTACTAGCCATAAAGCTTTTATTCATGCTCGGGTCGTGAAAGGAAATGTAACTTATAGTTTGTTTGTGGTTTATGCTCCCCCGGATATGCTTCGTAGACAACCTTTTTGGGAGGATTTGGACCGTGAACTCTTTGATGCTATTGAACTCATTATTATCGGGGGAGATTTTAATTGTATTTTGTTTCAACATGAACGTATGGGTGGCTCTGGACGTCTGCATGGTGATTCTGCTCGGTTTCATTCTTTGATCTCTAAGTTTGGGTTAGTTGATCCTGGGTATACTGGACCGGATTACACTTGGGATAATGGGAGATCTGTGGGCGCTAAGGTTTATAAGCGACTTGATCGGGTACTAATTAATCAAGATGCGTCGGCTATGCTCCCTAATATTGCTATTAGACATCTTGCTCGTTACTCTTCTGATCATTTCCCCCTCCTAGTTGAATTACACTGGGCTACACAGATGCGTCGCAAGAGACGTCCTTTTCGTTTTGAGGCGGCTTGGTTATCGCATCCGGGTTTCATGCCTTTGGTGGAGGGTTGCTGGTCTGATAACCCTAAGGTAAGTGTTGCTCTCCCTTATCTTAAACTTTCTTTAATTATGTGAAATCGCTTGGTCTTTGGTCGTGTGAATCGCAGGAAACAGGTGCTTCTAAGTATGCTTACTGCTATTCAATCTAATCCTCATCTCTCAAAGTCTACACGCCTGCTTGCAAGGGAAGGTGCTTTACAACGGGATTTGGATATAACACTTGATCAGAAAGAGATGGTTTGGTTTCAGAAGTCCAGGGAGTTGTGGTTAAACTGTGGGGACTGCAATACCGAGTATTTTCATCTTGCTACTTCCATTCGTCGTCGACGAAATAGAGTGATTGGCCTGTTTGTGTCGGAAGATATCTGGACTGAGGATCCGGGACTTTTAGAGAGTCACGTTATTTCTTATTTCTCTGGTTTGTTCAGTTTATATGATCTTTTCGATGTTGTGGTTTCTCCGGATGTTGTGACCAGTATGTTTCCCCTCTTGGATGGGTCGGCTTGGGTACCCCTTCAACTACCGGTCTCTATGGAGGAAGTTTGGGTTGTTATGCGGGATATGGGTGCTTATAAAGCTCTTGGAGTTTATGGTTTCCAACCAATTTTTTATCAAAAGTGTTGGTCTATTGTTGGCGCCTCGGTTTGGGATGTTGTTAAGGATTTCTTTGAGAATCTTACTATACCAATGGGTATGAATGATACGCTTCTCTCTCTTATTGCTAAGGTTGGGAAGCCCGAGCTCATCAGTCAGTTCCGTCCTATTGCCCTTTGTAATGTGGTTTATAAAGTTATTTCCAAGACCACGGTGCAACGTATGCAGAGTGTCATTGGCTCTCTTGTTGGGCCGACGCAAGGGAGCTTTATCCCTGGAAGGTTGATTCAGGATAATGTTGTCCTAATGCAAGAGATTGTGCACTCTATGCGTAAGAAGAAAACAGGTAATAAATGGATGTTGTTGAAGCTTGATCTTGAGAAGGCGTATGACCATTTTTCGTTGGGATTTTGTTGATGATACAATACGAAGGCCGGATCCCCCCCTAAGTGGAGACGAATGATTCATGAATGTGTTACTACTGTCCGTACTCAGCTTTTATGGAATGGTGAACTCACTTCTCAGTTCAGTCCAAAACGTGGTCTTCGTCAGGGCGACCCTCTTTCTCCTTATTTATTTGTGCTTTGCGTGGAACGCCTTAGCCATCTGATTTTGGATTCTGTGGAGCAGGAGACTTGGAAGCCTATTTTTCTTTCTAGAGAAGGCCCCCCTCTATCCCATATGTTTTTTGCAGATGATATCACTCTTTTTGTTGAGGCCTCGGTTTCGCAAATGAGAGTGATTATGTCTTGCATTGATGTTTTCTGCAAGGCTTCTGGTCTTAAGGTCAGTATTAGTAAATCAAGAATCTATGCTTCGCCGAATGTCTCAAGAGACCTTTGTAATGATCTTGCTGTGATGAGTGGTATTGAGGTTACTCGTAATCTTGGAAATTATTTGGGTGTTCCTATCTTGCAAGGCCGTGTTTCCCGTTAAACTTTTGTTCCACTTCTTGATAAGATGGTTGCTCGGCTCAATGGTTGGCGTGCAAATTCTCTGAGCTTTGCGGGACGAGTAACGTTGGCTAAGTCGGTTCTTACTTCTTTGCCGGTTTATACTATGTCTGCTTTAACAATTCCGATAAGTGTTTGTCATGAAATGGATAAACTTATCCGGAATTTTATTTGGGGACATTCATCTACGACTAATCCTATGCACACGGTTAGTTGGGATGTGTTTGGTATTCCGAAAAAAACAAGGGGACTTGGTGTCAAACGTATGGAATTTCTCAATCAAGCGGTTTTGGGTAAACTTGGTTGGAGATTTTTAAAGCAAGATGGTAGTTTATGGTCGACAGTTCTGAAGAGTAAATATATTCGACCAGATGGTTCTGAGCATTCGGTCCCTTACTATTGTTGGGCTGGAATTCTCCGTATTATTCGGGGCGTTGTTTTTAATGGGTCTCGTTGGATACTTGGGGACGGAATGGATATCAGATTTTGGGACGATCCTTGGTTACTAACGGATCCTCTACGTTCCTGGGTTACCGGAGATACTTCTCACCTTTCGTCCGATGCTTCTGTACGAAGCTTTTGGGATCCTGCTTCTGGTTGGAGGGTTACACAGCTTAGCGATGTCCTGCAGGATGATATTATTCTGAAGATGGCTTCGGTTCATCCTACTGAATTTTGCGCTTAAGATCAACTTCATACTTCCTCCATTTCGTTGCGTGATGAGCTCAGCTAGAGTCTTACGAGTGACGGGGATTATTCAGTTGCTACTGCTTACTCTCTCTTATCTCCCCTCGCATCCTTCTGCTCGATTGATGGGAGCGTTTTTAAAATTATTTGGGATCTCAGAATTTTGGAACGTATAAGGTATTTCATTTGGAAGGTAATGCATGGTGGTATTATTACCAATGTTGAGCGGACTCGACGACATTTGGCGGATGACGATCGTTGCTCAATTTGTGCACAAGAACCTGAAAATCTTGAGCATTTATTCCGTGATTGTTTTTTTTTGCGTCGCATGTAGCATGGATTGAATGCGGATTATTTTATGGACTATTTCTTTGAATTACCTTTCTCTGCTTGGATTCGAGGTAATATCACTTCTACTCGTACTTTCAATTCCTCTTGTTTGTGGCGGGAAATTTTTGCTGCAGGTTTGTGGTGGTCTTGGAAATGCCGTAACAAACATGTGTTTCGAGAATGTGAATGGGCCAGAGAATAGGGCAACTTTTATACAACAGTATGCTTTGGATTTTGCTAATGCTTGGCATTCGACTGAAGTCTCTGCTCCAAAACGGCATCGATTGGCTAACCAAATAACATGGGAACGACCACCGGCGGAGTTTATTAAAGTTACCACTGATGGAGCTAGAAGAAAGGATGGGTTAGCGACGACAGCTGGTCTTCTTCGTAATCATCATGGAGAATGGTTGTGTGGGTTTGGTGCTAACCTTGGGTTATGTAATGTGCCCATGGCTGAGCTATGGGGTGTGTTATATGGTTTAAGGTTAGCTTGGGATAGGGGCTACTGAAAGGTAATTCTGGAGACGGATTCACTTTTGGTTGTCAATCTTCTCAAAAAACCTCCCCCACGCCATCATCCTCTCTCTAGTCTGGTATGTAAGTGCCATGACTTATTGCAAAGGACCTAGAGTATCCAGATCCGACATGCCTACCGCGAGGCGAATAACTCTGCGGATTTTATTGCTAGTTTAGCCGTTTCTTTTATGAACGGTTTAAGTGTATTGTTTGACCCACCTGAGGGTGTAGTTGATCTTTTACTTAATGATGTAAGGGGTCAGGCTATCCCCCGAGTGTTGATCACTTAGCCCTCTTTATTTATTGAAAGCGCGACTAGATGCGCGGAGACCACTGCCTCCTTTACACCAATTTTTTTTTTAATTCCCTCATATATTTCACAAAAAAAAAACTCCTAGCAAGAAAATAGAGTTTAAAGATGTCACTTATTGACGTGAAAATTAAACCGACGAATAACCACCCTCCACTCCAGTTTGAAGTATTTTTAACATCATAAGTTTTAATTTTATACCATACATATATAGGTTTAATATTTACAAGTTTAAAATTTATATCGTAGAGTAATTATGTCTTTGGGAGATCGAAGTAGTGGGAATAAATTATACGGAGGTAATTAGTGTAGATCGATGGACAATATTTTCTGAATAAGGATTCTCTAGTCAATTGGATTCGTGAAGAAGGTTGAAAACTTCATATTGTGATTATAATATCAAATTTGTTTACCCTAGGGCGTGCGCACATATATAGAAAGGTTATATTGATGTATGAGAAATATTGAAAGAGCGTGAATAGTGATGGTTTTGACCCTTCTAAGAGGTGTAGGTCGAAATCTAGAGAAAATAAAATTTTGTATGTTTAAGATAGATGGAGATGAAGTACAACGAAGCAATGAGGTTTTGCCATGTAAGTGGAACATAACCATAGCCCACGGAAGTCACAATAACGATTTCCTACCATCTTTAGTAGACCATTCATTCGACTTACAAATGAACGATACGAGAAAGATGAGATTTCGTTCCGCGGCTGATGTTAAACTGATAAATGTTTGGGATTACAACAGACTGAGAACAAGCACTCATTAAAGCCATTGAAATGGTCTTCTCAAATGCAAAGTGTATATTGTGCAATGTACATGTAACATGGAGCATTGAAGAAAATGGATTGTACAAGATACGTACAATTGCCCAACAAATCAAGTTCAAATAAGATGTATCACCTTGTTCTCTTTGCATTACAGTGCACCTTATAATGAGAGGGTTCACCTTATTGTTCATCATTCAATATGACGTGTATATATATATATATATTAAATGTGTAATAATGATTGTTATAGGTTGAGGGAGCTCATTGTTGAAGAACACCATGAGTGAATCGGTCCTCACATTTTGTCATCAATACCTGAAGAACATTAGCAAAGAAAAATCTCAAATTCGGTTATCGTATTTTTTAAAGAATAATCCAAATAATATCATAACTCATATAGACATACTTTCAACATGTATAGGAAAAAATTCAACATTGTATATTAATGTAATTGGACTCTCTAGAGTCTAAACCCTAGAAAATACGAGAATTAGTAAGACATACATGAATAACAATTGAAGGCTTTATTATTGACTTGAAAAGGAGTCAGCCGATCGGCCAAGAGGGGGTTGGTCGATTGGCCTTAATACAAAACTTTGTGGCGGAAATTCATAATTTGCTAGAAGAGAAGATACTATAGTCTAGGGCAAAAAAAAGCTTTGTGGTGGGAATTCATACAATTGAAAACCTTATTCTTGTTTATTAATTTGTAAGTTATGTTTCTAAGTTAGGTGAGTTGTGAATTCTTTGTATAATACTAAGTGACACGTCGACATTTTCGTTCTAATAAGAAATTTTAGTATATTAATTTGTGTTTTTGGTTAAAATTATATTTATTTTAAAAAGATTATATAATAACTTTTTAAAATATATATTAACAATGAAAATAGAACAAACTTTATATAATATTATAATAGTAATCTTCAGAAACTTTCATATGATAAATAAATAACTAGAAAATTTTATAAATATTAATAAGTTTAGAAAAATAACTCCAATTTACTTATATAATAACGAAAAGACTAAGTGTACGGCGATAAAATTCACAAATACACGGCGTTTACGGGACCGTAGCCGTCACGGTTTCGATAACCGTACGTGAAAAAATATCCACGGTCAAGGTTTTCGGAACCGTAGCGGCTACGGTTCCGAAACCGTGACAAATTTACTTCATAAATTTTACTAATATAGGGGAAAAAACAAATTTAAAAAAAAAATCCGTTTTCTACAACGGTCATGGTTCCGAAAACCGTAAACGTCGTGCACTCGTGAATTCTTCCGTCGTGCCTTTAAAATCGCCAATAATAATGATTTAATAACGATAAATATAACTAATAAATTTATTATAATAACAAAATTTACAAAATAAAAGAATATTAGATATAAATAAAATAATATTAGTAATTTCATTCCGAGTGTAGCATGGAAAATAATTTTCTATTGATGAGTATAATAAAAATAATAATGTGCATGTCATACTCTGTGATTAAGGAACACTTTTGTTCGGGTTTGAATTAAGGAAAAAGCATACAACTTTTTGACGTGGATTATACCCTCATCTGATGCAACATTCAAGATTTATTTATCTCTAATACCTTTAATATCATGCATTGTCCACCATAGACGACGTATACTTACTTCCATCAAATATTAGGTATTTTATAATTTAACACAGTTTTTAATAAATGTATTAAATAACTAAAATATTCTTTATTTTATTTATTTTTTCATAGGTTTTACCACTTCTTAATCTATACAATCAATTAAAATAAAAGGTTAAAAAATGCATAAACTAATGACTTACATTTTGTAACGCCCGGAATTTTATTCCGGACTTAGAGCGCCTTGTAGATCTTCCCGTAGGCCCGAGATGTCGAGTGCCGGGATTTATTCCTAAAATCCCGAGCCGACTCGTCGTTTTTCCCTTATTTCCGCGTTTTGACCCTTCGTTCCGAGTCGAAGTGACAAGGGGTCATTTCCGACCCCTCGTTCCGGGGTGATGTGACAAGAGGTCAGCTCCCCTCCCCACATTGCAGCCCTTGTCCCCTCCCTCTCTCTCTCATCTCCCTCTTTCACGTCATTTCTTTCCTTCACTTTTCCTCACTTCTCTTCTCTTCTCTTCTTCCAATTTGATTGAAGCTTGGATTGTGGACTGCAGTGGAGAGGTTCCAGATTTGGTTTGGTAAGCTCCTTCCTCTCCCTCCCCTCTCTTCTTTAGCTGATCATCCTTTTCTTCTTCCCTCCTTCATCCATGGCCATGGATGAAGATTTTGAGAAGTTTTTGCTCAAATCTTTGCATGCATGTGTTCTTAGCTCGATTAGGTCGTGGAGAGGAGTCTAAGACCATTGGTTGGCGTTTGGAGAAGACCCAACAAGGAAAGGAGGACATTAGAGCCAAGGATCCACGATTGAGACGAAGAAGACGAGCTTCTGCAGCGTAACCGCGGGGGCGGATCATCACGACCGCGGAAGCGGCCCGCCGCAGGTGCGGCCAGCTCGGCCGCAGGGGCGGCCAGCACAGCGGCAGGGGCGGCTCCGGGCTTCAGGACGCCGGACGCCGCAGGTGCGGCTGACCACAGCCGCAGGGGCGGCCCAGACCGCCGCAGGGGCGGTTCCTGCTCCGCCAGAGGGCCGCAGGGGTGGCGTCTGCTCCGCCGGGACGCCAGCTTGACTCTGCGGCTGCGTTTCTTCGACAATTGGTTCCTCTCCTCCCTTCCCTTTCGTTCATTCCTTAGCTTTGTAGTTGTATCATGTTAGTAGCATGCCTAGGATGGATCTAGAGTAGTGTGAGATGGCACTTAGTGGTTGTGAACTTAGGAGCCCCTAAGGCTCAATGTAATTGATGGATATGAGCATGTGAGCATGATGGACCTTCTAGGCTAGCTTGTGCCTCTTTGGTTGAGGATTAATATCCTGTGAGATTATGAACTGTTGTGGGTTGTTTCATGTGTGGAGAGTGTGATGAGTACTTGGGACCTAGGATGCATTCCTAGTTTGAGGATTAGGTGATCTTGCATAGATCACTAGAGTGAAGTCTAAGACTTCTTGAGAGTGAGTATGTATTGATGTGCATATCTCTTGTGAGCAGGTTGTGGGCTTCCTCCTTAAGGAAGCAAGAGTGTGGTGACTTGGGGTTTGGTGACGAGGTAAGTCTCCGGACTTACTTAGCTCGTATTTTACGTATTAGCATCGATGTGTGTTTGGTGGTGTGTGTTTATGTTCTTGTTATAACAATTAAACCGGTAATTAGGACCACCGACCTTATATACATTTTGGCACAAGTGTATGATAACGGGCGGTGACATTCTGCCTGGCTCTGCGTGAAGTTTAGGAGGATCTCGGCGACTAGCCCGACGGGTGATATGGTCGGGTGCATCCGTACCATTCTTTGCCGGTAAATGGGGACCGGGGCAAGACCACAGTGGCTCTCGTGTCACAAACCGAAGTTGAATTAGTACGGGATATGACTCAATAATAAAAAGATAATAAACCGGACTTGTGTGATTCATGTTATGTGATATGTATGTGTTTGTGCCTTCACCGCTTTTCTAATGCTTCGAATATGAGCTAACGGTTTTAAACCGTGGTTGTAGATGCCTTGCAGGTTAGGGATGCCGCCGAGTGAGGTGGAGGAGTGGACAACTGGGGTCTCCGTACATTAAAAGACAGGGACGTTTTTGGGTTGTGTTACGTTTTGGGTCATGTGTTCGTATCTTTGGTTGTGGATATTGTTGCATGTTTTAGACTTTCGTATCGGGGTTATATTGTTTTGAGGACTCGGCTGAGTTTCCACTTTGTAGTCTCTACATTTCGGTTTTCGCATACATTAAAAACGTTTTGAGTTTTCGCCTTTATTTGTGCCTTTTTGGAAAGGTCCGGTGAAATTGTTGTCAAGCTAAGGGTCGGGACCCATTGTGAGGTCTCGCCCATAGCATCCCGAGTCCCGCGGATTTGGGGTGTTACACATTTTTCATTCCTCATCATCTAAAAAATATAAATGGAATCTTTCGGATGATATTTTTAGATTTTCGTAATTTATTCAAGAGATATTAAATTTCCAGAAAATATTTTTGAGTTTTAGATTTTTACGGATTATAACCTTCCACCATTTACAAATTAACATTTTGAAGAAAAATAAATTGCTACTTGTTGTTGATAATTATTTTAATGGTATAATAATTTGTCTTTTTTATTTCTTTAAAATTTTAATAATTGTTAATTTATAAAATAATAAAAGGGTATAATTCGAAAAATTTTAAAAATCAGAACATCAATCATAAATAAAAAAATTCCTCGAATATAATAAAAAAAGGTCAAAAGTGGAGAGACACAATATAAAATCTCCCAATTCATATACTTGGTCATAATTTAAAAGTTAAGTTGCCCTATATTTTAAATTGAGGGAGTATCTTGTTGTTTTTTAGTGCTTTCCCAATCAGCTTAATGATTTACTTTTGCACTTTAAACTATACTCTTAGAATATAAAAAAAACTATTGATTTTACAAAAATACATAATAATTATTTTTTACTTTAAATTTTAATATATCATAAAATACTGTTTGATAAAAATTTAAATCTAGGATTAAAAAAAAATTTGTTAAAAATAGAACAACTTAATACATAGGCTCCATTCGGCATCAAAGGATTATAAGAGGTACATGGAATTATCAAGGGAGATTATTCAAGGATATTATTTTGGAGGATTATTCTAAACTATTTTTAAAAAATTCAATTTAACTTGTATTATTGGAATAATTATAGGATTATAATTCCCAAATAATCACATTCTTCTACCAAATGTACCCCTCGTGTATATTTTCATTATAAACCTCCAATTAAATTTTGACACATTGATCATTTACCATTTTATTAAAAAAAGATATCCTAAAAAATAGATTAACTCTAAAACTAAAATTAAAAACTGTGACAAATTTTAGTTTGCGGATTGACCCGTACCGAAAAATTGGACCGAATCCGGTTACCGGTCCATGATTTTTGAAAATTTCGGTCCGGGTCGAAAAAGACCGGTTGGACCAATATATATATATATATATATATATTAAAAAATCATATAAGTGTGTACATATTTAATAAAATATGTATATTTTATAGTTATTTATTAGTTTTCAAAAAAAAAAAATTATTTTATTTCAGCTAAAACCGGTCCAAATCCGGTCTGGACCGAAATGGATTACGGTCCGGTCCCCGTTCTAACCCCTGGTCCAGGGCTGTAAAAATTTCGGTTCACCGGTCTAGACCGAATGCATAGGGCACCATTATCTAGATAACACTATCAACTAATTTAACCATAAAAAAAAAAAAAGTTGAAATGTGTTTAACCGTGAACAATTTCAAATAACAAAAAGTAGGTACGAAAAAATAATTAATTTTTTTTACGATATATAACTGGATTGATCTCCGTAATTTTGGAGATTCGAATTGTGGTGGTGTAATACCTGCCTCTCACGACCCATATATCTATCTATACATATAACAGGTTATAATTTAAGTTATATATATATAAAAGAAAAGTTGCCACCAAAATAAATTAGTAAATTAATAAATAAAATAATATAGTAATAAAATATATAGTATTAGTGTCCGTTTGGTTGAAATTAAAACGGAATGAAATCGGTTAAGGTGAAGGAATGAAAAATGTTTTGATCAATTACATGTGCAAAAAGACCTCTAAAAAAACATAGTTTTTTATTGATTGGAATCATTCCGTTACCGAAAATGATTCCTAACGATATTAAACGAACCTATATTGAAAAACAGTAAAGTAATATAGGATGTAGTTGTAAATTGTTAGGTGGATGGGCAAAGAGAAGCCGTCAGCAGTGGGCATTGACAGCCAAGAAAGATGGGTTTAGTAGCTGCTTTTAGGAAAGTTAAAATGGAAATGTTGGTAGCTGCCGATTCAACTTTTTTG
The DNA here is from genome assembly GCA_002319775.1 of Fagopyrum tataricum. Classification (NCBI taxonomy): domain Eukaryota; kingdom Viridiplantae; phylum Streptophyta; class Magnoliopsida; order Caryophyllales; family Polygonaceae; genus Fagopyrum; species Fagopyrum tataricum. Next base: position 46,556,859 of record CM008286.1, on the reverse strand, counting down.
GATGAATGAGGTCACCCACTGTCCAAACATACGTGTAACTTTGGTTTCTTCCGCCTCATTTAACATGTTGCACATGCTATCCATTCACTTCTTTTATTTCCATTAATCGCCTCGATTTGTTAGCCATGTAGAGGAAATCAGGTGAGTAAAGTAGTAAACTTATCACAGGGTTGAATATTAGTTCAAAACTAACCCAAACCGACCGAAATTGGACTGAAAATCTATAAAACCGAAACCCAAAAATCAGTTCACTCGCGGTTCGAACAAAATTTTTTTGGTTTAGGCTAAACTGAAAATGAAGAAACAAGAAATAAAACGTAAACTTCTAATAGAGTGCTCAAGGAATGACCGATGTCAATGGGTTGGGTGAACCATTTCCATCACCCACCCATTAACCATATCGGGTTCAACAACCCATCACCCATCGGGTGATCGAGTGGTTCGGGTTTATCCACGGGTGATTAAAAGGTAAGAGCATTGTCAATTACTCAATTTATAATGTATTGTCAAAGTATTTTTGCACACATAGTTCAAAACATGTATGAAATTAAAAACTATTTAAAATGTAATATTATTGCGTAAATAACAATAAATTTTCATATTTTTCGTGAATTTTATGACTAAATACACAAAATTCAAGATACTTCGGTTGTATCGGGTCAGGTGACGGGTGAACCCGGCTTTTTCGGGTTTTCAACCGCACCTATAGTTCTGGTGATTCGGGTATCCATCAGATGCGGGTGAAATTGCCACCCCTAATGACAACTCTCTGTTGAAATATCAACCAGAAAAGTATATAGTGAGGAGATTACAGAAAATGTATTATGGGATACAAGATTATATAAAAGAGGATATAAAAGATATAGACGTGTACAATAATATATTCTATCCTCTAATATCCTCCGTCAACCTCATGGAGTCATGAACATGAAGCTTACGAGGGTGTATTCAATTAATATTTTATAAGAATTTTTTGGAGTTTAAAAGTCTATGGGTATTCAATATAAATATTTTGGTATCCAACTAGGATTTAAAATTTTCCATAAAATTCCTATGGTATTTAAAAGTTTATTGATTTTAAAAGAATCTATTATTTCATTGATTTTGTAGGATTTTTTTATTACTTATAAACCCTATAGAAGTCTTCTCCCAACACATAAGATTTTCACGCCAAACTACAACACTGAAGAACCCTAACGGCCAAATCAACGTTTTTGAGCGTTTTCGAGTGCTTGGACTCGGTGCATCGTCGGAGGTTAATTCTTTCTCGTGTTTTTCGTCATGTTGATTGTATGGACTTCGAGTGCTTGAGTTCGTCTTACTGATCTGTCATAAGAAATGTGTGAGCGTTCCTCTCAGTTTTCTCTTTTCATTTTGCGACTTCTGCGGTTTCGGAAAAAGCAATGTACCGTATGTACTTTTTTGTTTTTTTTTGTTTATGCAGTTTCGGTATATATATAATTAGATGATTAAAGTATTTTCTGTGTTCTGTAGTGCAATTGCACTTTTCCATATGCTTTAATATATTATATATATATATATATATATATATATATATTTTGTTATATATGCCTTTTTAGTGGATGACATAAAGAATATGTATATATATGGGTTACCTTTTTGTATATTTGTTGTGTATATGTCGTCAACAGAGCCGTTTGGTTTTGGGTTTGATTTTGAGTAACCTACTTTTAATTGGTTTTGCGTAAACATGTTTTATTATATATATAATGGTGGGTTCGTCTTACTGATCTGTCATTAGTATGAATCATAAGGACGAACATTATACTTATTGGTGCTAGTCCTTTTTTTTTTGATAATACCAATTTCATTCAACCTCTAAATCAGCATCAACAGCAACACGTAATTCTTCCGGTAATACGGAACCAAAATTGAAAAATAACCTAGCACTTGGAAAGATTTTTGCCAACACATGAGCCGGCCGGTTACCAGACCTCCTAGTCCAGGACCAAGAACACTGTTCAAACTCAGAACCTCGACAACAAAGAACATTGATCATCTAGTTCAGCGGTCCTCTGATCTCCTCCCCTGATTTGAGTTTCCTCACCAGAGCTGCAGCATCAGATTCAATCACAACCTTCCTCCAGCCTTTCCAGGAAGCCAAATGAACAGCCCACGCCATAGCAGAGCATTCCGCCATCTCCACCGAAACATCCCCACTGAAGCAATGTGACCAAGCGCAAAGAACCCTACCCGAACAGTTACGAGCGATGATCCCGATTCCTACCTACCATTTGAAGAGAAAGCCGCGTCGCTATTCAGTTTAATCACTCCCGACTCGGGTAACTGCCATTGGCTCCACGTAGAATTAAAAGCAACTCTTTGAACCAAAGGAGGTATCTCAGCATTACAATTAAGCAAACAACCCTCAACCTCCTTTACCACCATCTTCGCATCAGTATTTATACCATCGAAAATCCTCCGGTTACGTGCACGCCAAATGCTCCAAACAAGACACATCCATTGTTGCATCTCAACCGGTGTACCCGTGCAGATAACCTTCTCAAACCAATCAAGAACAGTTCCCCCCTTCACAACCAACTTCTGCAACCCACTGTAAACCTTCCAAAAATCTCTCGACCACGGACAAAGCACCAACATATGCAACGAATCCTCGACCATGCCACACTTATCACACCAAGGATCTGCAATAATTCCACGACGAAAAAGAGAGTCTTTGCATGGCAACACATTACTGAAAGCTCTCCAAACGAAGTTACTCACTACAGGAGGAACCTTGATCTTCCATAGCTTCTTCCAAGTATTATTTGACTTCGAAGCCGACGAATGACCACCCATTTCACCTTCTCTGACCGTAACCGCTAAGTGGTACGCATATCGTACTGTAAACACTCCCTTCTTTTCATAGAACCAATAAACTTCATCTTCTTTAGCTTCAGCAACCAAAGGAATACGAAGAATAACCTCACATTCACACTCCTCAAAAGAAGATCGGACCAGCTCTTCATTCCATAACCCATGCTCATGAATAATAAGATCTTTAACCAAAAGATGAGATGACACCGCAGGTGGTGAAGATTGGCTTAAAACAGCGTGGCCTTGGAATCCACAGATCCTCCCATACCGAAAGAGACTCCCCCGATCCAATGGACCAACAAATACCCTTGATAAGCAAGTCTCTCCCTTTAATCAAACTTCTCCACGTATAACTCGGTCTGGTTCCAACCGAAGCTTTCAAGAAAGACGAAGTAGGAAAATACCTAGCCTTTAAAATCCTCGCCACCATCGATCCTGGATCGGTTAACTTGAATTGAAAATTCTTTCTCTCTCTTTCATTTTTTGTCCAACTCAGAGATGATTATAATAATTTGTCATTATTCTAAATTTTGTTGTCGCCGAGAATCGTTCCTTGTCTTTCTTAAATTTGAATTGAAAATTTTGGCCATGTATTAATTTACATATTGATCGGTCATTGAAATTTTTGTGCTTGATAATTAGAATGAAAATTTTATGTATTAATTTGATAAAATCTGATAAAATCTGTATTAACTCTATATAGAATTAAAATATTCCACAGAATCAACAAATTCAATGGATTCTTAAATTCAGTCAAAATCTTTAAAAGTCTAGATTGAATACAAACACCTTAGATTGAACATACTGAAAACGCTAAGTATCGAGAGCCTGAGTGAACACATTGGCGACTTGTATAAAGCTACTTTGTCTCCATTTTTCATGTACAAAATGAAAGTCCAGATTGATATGTTTGGATCAGTTGTTGAGGACAGGATTTTTGGCCATAAAGGTGGCATTTAGACTATCACAGTAGAGTATTGGTGGTGTAACAGGTGATAGTTTCTCCATTTTTCATGTACAAAATGAAAGTAGTCATTATATGAAGATTTAAAATTGACATATATGTTCGAATGAGTTCCAAAATCACCCACAATTGACAATATGTTCGAATGAGCTATAAGGCTTATCCCTCGGCCATGTTTTGGTCATTTTTTAAGTCTTGATTTCTAGCTTGAAATAAATTAAAATGTTGTTGACCCTCGTGTTTTGCAATGACGCCTTGAATTTTTACAACAAAAGCTTTTTACGAACAAATTCCTCTTTATAAATCTTAAATCATTAACTATCAAGGTTATACACTTTTATAGGTCAAAATACCCCCGTGCTTTGCAATGTCATCTTCTTAGTTTGATGCTATTTTTGGCGTCGTTTTGAGTGGTTTGTCTAGGAGGGGGCTTAGATTTGTTATCGACTCCTGATGGCTTTGTTGCGGGTCCAATTCTGAGGTGCCCACAATTGTGTTTCCATACTTCCTACTTGTATACTTCATTCGAAGATGAACTTTGTGCTCGCCGCTTCCGTTTGACTAGATCATCCTACTTTCCTGGAAGATTTCTTTGCTTTCGGATTTTCTTGAAGTCTTTTTGTGTGTTTCTTTTCTTTTGTTAGGAATCTTAATAACGGTTAGCCCGTTTGCCGATTTATTGGTTTTTCGATTCACTAATCAGCAGGCTGTTCACAGGTCCGGACCTGAACAGAGAGGACCGGAAATGGACCGAATTTTTCGGTCCAGGTCCGATTCAAAACCGGTCAAGGTCTGGTCCAAGACCGGAAAATGGGTTAAACTTTTTTTTTTTTCATTTTTTTCGCACTAAGCCTATTGCGGACCGGACCGAGTGTTGATTAATTAAAAAAAAATTTCACTAATATTTTAATTAATTTAAATTTTTTCCGCAAACTTTCTTTTTTTTATTTTAAAAAAAGGTCCAATCCGGTTATGAACCGGATTGTTTGGACCGAAGACCGGACTTGTTTGTATCGGTCCGGTCCAAAACCCAGACTGAACCAAAAATCGAACAGTCCTACTAATCGGGCGTGTGGTTTAGTGTTTTGATCCACCTTCCTTTATAAGAAAAATAAAAAGAAGAGGCCCAGAGGCCCAGTACAATTATCGATAGCTTATTGAAACGATACATGTCAGGCCCAATAACTTTTCACTTAAAAGTGTGTAATAAAAAAATAAAATAGTTTCATTGATCTGGGAGTTTCTCTCTAGAATAGCTGAATAGATAACCCTCGAATTTTCTAGAGTGTTTAGTCCCTGTCGCCATTGCTCTACTACAAGAAACTCCGCAAATCCTTCGGAAACCTTCCAAAGAGAAAAAGAAAGACATTCATCAGAGCAATAGATTCAAGAGATAGGAAAATGGCGAACGAGATTTCGTCTGATTTGGATGAGCTTCGTTACTTGCAGAGCATAGCCAAGAGGCCTCGAATTGTCTCTCTCATTTCCAATGAAATTCAAAACCTGGAAAAGGTTCTCTTCCCCTCTTCTTTTCCTACTTTCTATTGATTCCACACTGTATTATTTGCTTTTTAATCTTGGTTTATGATAGTAAGAGGCATTTTAATAGGGCTTGTTTATCGTAGATATCCTTTAGCATTTCTGTTACATGCTTGGAATCATCGTAGTTGGTTCAACTTCGTATCAGAATGGTTAGACTTTCGCAATGGTCACGAATATGGAAGCTGTTACATTTCCGGAATGGTGTTTGTTGATGTTGAGATATTACCAATCGAATTTGCGAATCGATAACTGTTATTCTGTTTACTTGACATGAGAGAGCTAAACTAATGTACTGTTACATGATTCTCGATTATTATTACTTAGAATCAATTCTAAATTGCTATAGATTTTCATAATAGCTGATTATGTCCTTTACCTTGTTGCCGGTTGAATGAGTACAAAGATTGTGTTTCCATCCACTATTGTAACTATAACTCAATGGTAAAGCTCAGTACTCTGATTTCATAGAAGTGTTTAACCCTGAATCTGTTCTCTCAAACTGCAAAGTTTATGGGATAACTTTATACTAAATCAGTTACAAAAATGAGTAGAAGAAAATCAACCCAAACGCATTTGGACTCGGCAAACAGACTTAGACGCATTCATGAACGTATAATTGCTTTGCAATCGAAGTGACTGCTCAGTCCTATGACTATAGCAAGCAGAATGGGTGTGCTGAAATGCCTTTTATTGATTTGGATTTTCCGATGGTGTGGTAAAATTCTAAAGTTAACTGATGAAGATAGATTTCAATTTGTGGAACAATGTCTAATTGTACTCAATCTTGTTAATGTAGCTTTCAAGAGAGAGTATACCTGTTGCTGTCTCCCAGGCTCCTGCTCCAATTGCAGTATCAACCAAGGTTTCTTCTAGCCCAGCTTTGAACTATTCTCCCCTCCCGTCGTTTAGCTGGGAACAAGATAATGATAAAGTGAAGGTAATGTTCCTTTCTTTTCTAAGCTTATCCTATGAGCTCAAAAAAAGGTTTTCTTCTGGGAAGTGGAATCCCTACCTATAGAGAACTTCAGCTATCTGGATTGCTCAGATATTATCTTTTCGTGTAGATATATATCTCTCTTGAAGGAGTCCAGGAGGATAAAATGGAAACTTTGTTTAATTCGAATTCTGTTGAAGTAAAGTTCCATGATGTCCAAGGAAAGAACTTCAAGTTTTCCATACCAAAGTTGCACTCACATGTCGTTCCAGAGTCGTGTAAGGCGGTTGTAAAGCCCAAGAGAGTAATCATTACTTTGCCGAAAGCTTCCAAGGGGAACTGGTCAGATTTGCACTTCAAAGCCGACAAGGTAAGAAAGAACACTTAATTATCAGCATTAATAATAATATGGCTAAGTTTTGTGTTGGAGGGGTGAAATATTTAGGACAAATGAGAAACGTGTTGTCTTTACAAAAGTAACGTAGTCATATACTCCCTGGCTTCTCAATAGTTGTCGTTAGAGTAAAGTGTATATATATATATATATATATATATATATATATATATATATATATATATATATATATATAAATAGAAGGTTTATTATTTAGTGATGTAAAATAATTTAAAAAATTGTATAAAAACGATGGTAAAATATTGTGAACCAAATTATAGAATGTTTAAGTATTAATAACACTTTAAAAGCCAAATAATGTGAACCAAAATTTTCAAGTTCTAATTACAAGTATTGAGAACAAGAGAAGTATTATTTTTTTACACTTCGATATAAACCTCTATTATGATTATTTTGCACACAATATCCCTGATCCATAGAAACTTGTCCATGGTGGAGATTGGAGAGAGTATGAGTTATTATTTTACATGTTGTAGTTCATTTAGATTCAGTATGTCTTCTTAGTTGGCAATCTTTAGTGTCTCGCTGTGCTTGGGCTGGTTGTGTAATCTTATCTTTCTTGTTCATTATTAATCATTTTGAAAGTATGGTAAATGACATTCAACCGATGATACTTCTTTACAGTTGAAGCCAAGCCTAGAGAAAGAAGAGAAAGACCCAATGGCGGGAATCATGGATCTGATGAAGGCGAGTTTTCAGTCTGGCTTTCTGTTAATACATAAACAACAAAATACGTGAACTATTTGGATTATGGATAAGCTGCTGACTCATTTACTGCTGAATTTGAATATGCAGAATATGTATGAGGAAGGGGACGAAGATATGAAGAAAACCATTGCGAAAGCTTGGAGTGATGCTAGGTCAGGCAAGACTGCTGACCCCATGAAAGGATTACGCTGATATAATTATTGACCCCATGAAAGCATCAAATATAAATACTTGTATGTGATCTAGCTGTATGGGAATGGTGAGCATTATCCTTTTGATGGTCTTAAGCTGTTATCTACAGTGTCTTGTCGATGGAAGTATTTTGTACCGGATTTTGTTCTCTTTCTTAAACACTGGATTTTTGCCTAAAAAATGCTGGAAATTTAAATTAGTGGCCGTTTGATAACTTTTATTCCCTACTGCTGCATTTTTTTTATTTGATATTGATACGATGAAAGTCGATTTATTTTCGAGAAAGGGAAAGGGTATTGGGGCAAAAATTAAAGTATATGGAGAGATGATCTGCCAATTTTTTTTGATACAAAGGTAAGAGAATAAGAAGTGTTAACATCTAGAAGTTAACCGTCCTAGAACATCCATTCGGACGAGGTCTTTGACGTTCCGTGTAAGGATCCCGTCACCCGTATTCAAGCAATGCGAGCTTATCGGCGACGACGTTGATTTTCCTAAAGACATGTTGGATTCTAACTTGTGTACACCTTGAAATTAAAATGGCGATTTCCAAATCTGATTGATTGCGTTAATGAGTTCAAGATTATGTCTCTCGATTTCAATAGTGTTGAGTCCTAAACTTATGTCCTTTTGTATACCCTCTCTTAGAGAATAAGCTTCTGCTTGAAGAATAGTTTTTATACGACATGTTGGATGACCAGGTGTATCGAGTTTATTAACGTGTATAGAATTATGAATATTGGTAACATAGATGCATTTATCAAATAATTTTTGCACAGATAGTGTAATATTTATGTTTAAAATAAACGATGAAAGATATAAAATGTGTTTAAAATTATAGATATCTTGTGCTCATCATCCAATACTCCAATACTTTTTAGTTTTATAAAATGTTTTTTGGCTAGTTAAATACCCTATCAATTACGTTGTTCATAAACATTGGCTACTAGGAAAATATTACATATTGATGGATGTTTCAAGTATTCATATTTACAAATATAACACAACACAAATAAGAACAAACTTACGTGGTTTACAAATGATGCCTCTGTACATTGATAAATACTATATTATTGATAAAGTTTAAATTTATAAAATGTGATCGTATGGTCAGAGGTGTTGAATCTATATATATTGAACTCGAATTCAGTTAAAAAGTAAACAAAAATGCATCTGTGTTTAAGCAATAAATTTAATGGATACCACATAGAAATATATCCGCTCATAAAGATGACCGAGACTCTTGTAATAACCCTTCATAGAAAGAGCCCATAATCCTTTCTTAAAAGAAAAGAAGATAATCCATCCATTCCGAAACGTGTGATTCCACAAATATTGTAACTCATCAAAGACATATTAGCAATTTTTGTACATGTATATGCGAAAGATCCCGGTTATTTCACATTGGCTCAAGTATTCTCAAGTCACAATTATCACTTGATTATGTAATTCATCTTGGATTTTTTTTTACGATAAACCTATCATATAAATATGTTACCATTCTTTTTTTTTTCTTTGATATATTATAATTTAACTCAAGGTGAGTATTATGATGAGTTGCGTCAAAATTTCATTTTTTATTTTTAAAAATAAATATTTTGAGGCTTATATCTTTCCTTATAGTTTCAAAATTACTTCCCCTCAAAAAAAAAAGTTTCAAAACTAATTGGGCGTGTAATCTTGTTTCTCTATGCCGTGGTTTCATTCCTTCTTTGACATTAGGTGACTCGATTATAATTAATATACATTGTTACTATTAGTGCAGTCAAAAATTATCAATTGCACTAGGGAAGCGAAATCCGCTTGCGCTTCATGTTGGAGTGAAAGCGCATTCTGCATCCGACATGTTTTTCTTTAAATAAAAAAAATCCCGGGTCGATGCGCATTCCGAATACGCTCCAATTTAGCATTGACGCAGTCGAAATGCACATCCGCCTTGTCCCGTTAGCGATTTTTGTCCGCTCAGTTAACATCACTCTTAATATATATATATATATATATATATATATATTTCAATGATAATTAGCATGCTATTTCAATGTTTTTTTCCTTCAAAAAGAGAAAGAAAACAACCAATTATGTAGACAAGTGATGGCCAATGATTCTAAACAAATATATAGTTTGATTTTGTGTGTCAGTGATTTTATAACAAGCTTTGCAAGTGGCAGATTATAGGGTGAAATCGGCTTGCTTTTATATTTTAATAGTTGTAGTGTTTGGATAATGATCACGTGGCTCGTTCGAATACAATCCTCTTCACTTTTTAATATTAATAAATATTCTTTTGAATTAATACTATTTGTAATTGTAACCTTAGACCGACAATCACAATTTTTATTTTTTTAATAAAGAAAAGCAGTTTGAAAACACTAGACAACGTTAAACACTAGATGGCACGCCGTCTACTGTATTGAAAATTCGAAAAAGATCGGCAGACGGACTAACCGTCATGAAAAACCATAATAAAAGAAAAAGAAATACACAAAATACAACATAAAAACCCGAAAGCAAATGAGGTATAAAGGAAAAAGTAGGATGATGATGCAATTAGAAGGAAGCGGCAAGCATAAAGTTTGTCTTCGAAAGAAGTCTACAGGTAGGAAGCCTGGAGAACAAATGTGGACACCTCATATTTGGATTCGCATAAGAGCCGTCAGGATTCGAACACAAATCCACGGCCCCTCCTCAACAAACCACTCGAAACGCCATCAGAACAACAACATCAAACTAAGAAGACGACATTGCAGAACACGAGTGTCATGTAATATAAAAGTATAACTTTGAAAGTTAGTGAATATAGATTTATAAGGATAAAATTATACCTATCACTTCATTGATTGCTTGAGAATATGTGATGCGTTTTCAACGGATTGGTAAATTAATTTACTTGCTAATAAATTTTGGGTTTGAGAAAGTGACTTAAATTATGGATATTTAGATTTCTCAAGATTGGGTTATTGGGTATTTTTAGTATCTCTACCTCCGTTTATGTTCCTCTAATGTTATCGGTAAAATGGTAGCTGATGATTTATTTTCAAAGCTCATGTATTTCAAACGCTACCACTGACTGATCAACGATCAATATAGAAACACTAGAGTTAATCCTTTCGCTTGTTTTCCCCAAATTGTGTATTTGTAGAGGTCTTTAACCCACAACCAATGTTCATTTCCTTTTATTTTTTTTAAAGGTTTTCTCTAGATTATTGATTTTTAAATAGTTACCGCAATTTTGATGAATCTGGTGGATTATGATAAATTAAAATTCTGATTGCGCTGAATTAGGACAATTAAAATTGATGGTTTTGCAGGATTAGGATAAATTAAATTGCTAGTTTTGCCGGAGAGCTCAGGATTCATCAGACGAGAAAAATATGAGAAGCCCCAAATTTGCGCTCGAAGCTCTCAACAGAGATATCAAATAGGTTTCTGGAGCATTTTTTCCCCTTTTTACATGAGAGGTCTAGGGAGATTGAAGATGGAGTTATCGATTTGATATTTTGAGCAATATATTGCTTGTTAGTGAACATGTTTTTTCATCCCGATTGTTTGTATAGAGCAGAATGCTCTGATTTGTATGGGGTTGTACCCCAAGAGAACAAAACAACGAAGAATAAGAGCAAAATATCATCCCATTCGAGAAAAGAGGGCAGATTTGAGATTTGTTGAAGTTGGGTGAGACTTTTATTACTTTGGATTCATGAAGGAGTTTGCTTGCTTTGGCTTAAAGATGGCAGATCTGACTTGTTGAAGGTAGATCTGAGACGGAAATTTGTGAAAAACAAGAGTCTGCTTTCTAAGGTTAGATTCAAGAAATTAGATCTGATTGTTTGAAGGAATTTGATTTTTGTAATCAGATATAAGACAAAAATCAGTGAAGACCATGATTTTGCTTGCTTTGGTATCAAGAATAAAGAAACGAAGATTGCCTGAAAAGAGAGAGTCGGGTTTGCTTGATGAAGATCCGGGGTTGCCGGAAAAATCTGAGGGGTGACTTCTTTCCTCTTAGGGTTTGATACAATAGAGAGAGTTAGAGCTGAGAGGTTTTCTCATTCACCTTTTCAACAACAGGTTTGGACCGACAATCACAATTATACTTGATAAATATGGTTTATTTGTTATAACATGTTGTACAACACTTTATCCGTTAGATCCAATCCAAAATTTGAACATCTGAATGTAAGTTCATTGTATTAAGTTTATTAAACTTTACTAGTTTCAACCTTTTAACATTTTGGGTTACAAAGCCAATAAATCATACAAATCCGAACATTACAATATATCATATAAAACAATATATCTCCTCATCGTCCCTTCAACATAGACGGAGACCGAAAACACAAATGAATTAATGATGTGTATGTTTTTGGATTTATTGTTGCATATCAATGTGTTCTTATAGCACATATCTTTGTTGTGTATGAACTTGAAAACTAGGGCCAACACAAAGAATAACAAAATTAATTTATCTCATTTGTTATATATTTTGGTGTATTATTCCAAAATGTATAGATTTACAGTGTGATATCTTTAGCCTTAATTTTTTTGCAATCAAATTTCGCATATATGCACATAAACATGGTTTTTTGTTTTAATCGTTGAACCCGATATAAATATAGTTCCAATAACCTGAATTGATTTTTCATAAGTAAATAACATATTCATTTGTAAGTTCTGTTTTGTGTGTAGTACTAATTGAACATTGCATAAATAACAATATTTATAACTTCATTGTTCGTAAGTGTATATAATTTAAAACCTTAGAATTATCTCAATAAACACGGGTTCATGTCTTTGGGTTTTAGTTGCCTAAGGTTGCACGACAATAGACATAATTAAAATTTATTTATTTATATGTATTCACATCTTCATTTTTCTCTTTTGTTGAGTTTAGCAAAATCCAAATAATATAAACGATGTTAAATAACATAGTTGTATCCTATTTTAATTTTTTTTATGTAGGTTTTGATTCGCTGACCGGGTTTCTTTTCCTATAAGAAATCCATAGAAAGCAAAACAATTTCATAAAGTGAAACGAAAGCTATTTGCTATTACGCATCCTTACGAAAGAAAAGAGTGGTTTTTATTTGCGTATAGCAGGATTCGAACCTGCGACCATTAGATTAAACGCCTAATGCTCTACCAATTGAGCGTTCTACTGGCCAATCAATTAAATTAACCTAAGAACGGAACTCTAGATAGTTCAACCAAATCTCTCATTTGCCAGCTATATGAGATAAATTTTCTCTTTTTCAAAGAGCGGCTAAAAAGAAATTCACTTATTTTACAGCTATATGAAATGCACTTTGCATCTCTGGGAAATCCCCTCAGACTATGAGATAATACAACCCATATCATCCTTTCTGGTGCAGGGCCTTCATGCCTGGACATCTAATGCAACCCCCGAGGAACGGGAAAAAGCCACATACAGACGCTTTACGCCCAATCATTCCGGATAACGCTTGCATCGTCTATCTTATGAAGTGTTATATGTGTGACTATTACAAGATTATTTTTTATTAATTAACTAACATTATCAAAGATTAAACAATACAATAGTAATCGTATTTAGTTAAAATATCAAAATATGATAAGCATAAGTGAGATTATTGTTTGGTTATGGAGTCTGAAAGTAATGTATCTTAGACTATTTTTTTCTTATCTTTTAGATAGTTTTACGGACCGTATAAAACTCTTGTTGATTATTGTAATCCACGTCACAAAATATAGTGCAAAACTCCGGTTTGGTGGTGTCCCCAGACATAGTCACAATTCGTGGTGAATTGAGTAACCGATTTTCGTGTCCTATCTTTTTCCTGATTGCTTTCAAATCCTTACATCTGATATTAGAGCTTCGTTCTTGAAATTGATGGGAGACGGAAAATCACTAGTGGATAAATTCGATGGGATGACGGGTTTTGCAAATGTAGATCGAAGATCACTTGTATGGTAAAGATCTATATCAACCTCTGAAGGAAAAACCGGAGGACATGAAGGGCGACGACTAGAAGTTTTTGGACAAAAAAACGATGAGCGTGATACGTTTATCGTTTTATAGAAACGTTACCAGCACACAATTCGAAGACGACGAAGGAGATATTTGAAACCCTATATGCTATGTATGAGAAACCTTCTTCGGTAAACAAGGTTCGTCTGATACGGAGGTTGTTTAACCTAAATATGGCATAAAAGGTAGTGGTGTCCAATCACTTAAACGAATTTAACGTGATAATCAGACAATTGAGTTATGTGTCGATAGATCTTGAAGACAAGACTATAACCTTAATCTTATAATCCTCTCTTCCAGAAAGTTAAACAATACAGTTACAACTATAATTGTCTAGGGAGGGGAGAAAAAACTAAGGCTTGATGATGTAAGAAACTTGATTTTCAACAAAGATGTTCGCATAAAGGAGTCATGATCTACTTCGGTTTCAACCCTAAATGAAGGAAACATGGAGAATTCAAAATCAAGATCGAATCATGGCAAATCAAAGTTGAAGGGAACAAACTAATCCAAAGACAAAAGCAAGATCAAGTACTGATGTTGTGATATGAACAATCACTACAAGAATGATGTACAACACCGTTAAAGAATAAGTCAGCAAATAAGGTCACATTAGAGATTGTAGATGCATTAAACTTGAGCGTGATTGGTCCATTATAATCTTGGGTGTTGGATTCTAGAGCTTCATTTCACTCGTGAAACAACGCTAACATAGTGGAAAGGTATACTCGGGGATATTTTGGACAGGTCTATCTTGTTGATGATAAGCCCTTAAATTTGTGGAAAGAGGAATTTATTAAAATTCCTAGTCCAAATGGGTTTGAACTGCACATACATGAGGTAAGACACATTCCCACTTTAAAAAGAAACTTTCTTACGGTTGGGCAGTTTAGATGACAAGGGCTATGTTGTAACATTTTTCTTTTGATAACACTCTAGTTTAGCGTCTTTTATCATCAACATTTTATTCATTTTCTACCTCTTTTGAGCTAAATGACATCTCGTCTTTCATATGATTAAAGTCGCGCATTAAATATCATAGATGGAGCCAAGCCTTTGCTTTTAAAAACCCAAACAAGCTTTTTTCATCGACAACAAATATCTATTTACCGTACGTGCTATATAACTTTACAATATCAACGTACGTTCAAAGTTTTGTATAAAAAAATGAAATTATTTTTGGGTAAGCTCAATGATTATTATTATTATAATAATTTTTAATTGATTTTTTACTACATGAATCAATACATTTTGTCTTCTAATTATACACTTCTCTCTTATTCGAAAAGAATCACATGATGAGGGATAATCTGAAGAGCAACCAAGAACAACATTGACAAAAACTCAAGAAAAGAAATTAGGATAGAAGTTAAGAGAAGATATGCATGAGTTAAAGAACTACTTAGTGAAGATTAGAGCTCTAGAGACAAGTTACATTACAAGATACAAATATCTAGTTTTTCAAGAAGATCAAAGTCGCCCGTTAAAGCTCATAGATAGAGCCAACCCTTTTCTTTTAAAAGCCCAATTACTACTTTTTCATTGACACCAAATATCTATCTAGTATGGTATATAACTTTACAATAAGTGGAATGAACTTGCTGATACTCTACCAAGCTATTCTCTCATGAAGTTGGCGGCGTGTAGACCTTCACAAAATATTTACAGTGAACTTATGGACAGTCATAATCGTGCTCTTCGCGATGAGTTAAGCTGGAGCTTCTCACGAGATGGTAATTATTCTATGTCATCAGCCTATGCACATATAATAGAATCTCATTTGATCCATAATGTGTATGTATATCTATCATGTATTATGTGGCGAGATATTAGTGTTATGGTGGACCTAAAAGTGGAGAAATGGTCACGTTTTCAATCGAGAGGAGTGGAAAGGAAACCGTGTGGATTTTTTCATCAATCAAACTAAGGGTTACTTACCGGCGTAGAATACCAGGAATGAAGCTAGTGTCTATTCTACAAGATCAATTCTCCAAGTTGCATGGGAACCTCCAACACTTGATCAGATAAAAGTTAATACGGATGGCTTTGTTCGAAGTGATGGGACGGCAACTGCAGCTGAGATCCTTAGAAATAGCATGGGAGAATGGCAACGTACGTGGGTTTGTCGCAAACTTAGGTACGTATATGTACGGTCCCTTGGCTGAGCTATGGGGGGTGGTACATGGCCTTCAGATTGCATGGGATTATGGATATTGAGAGGTTATGTTGGAGACTGATTCACTCCTTATCAATACCATAATCCATAAAACTCTTCCACCAAGTTATCCTCTCAGTAGTCTTGCATCTATATGTCAAGACTTGATTCAAAAAAACTGGAATATCCAATTTCATCACATCTATCACGAAGCTAATCGTGCGGAAGATTATTTAGCTAGCTTTGCGTTTGATTATAACATTGGTTTAAATGTATTGCTTGACCCTCCTGAGGGTATTAAGGATGTTTTAGCTGATGATGTAAGGGGCCGGGCTATCCCAGAGTGCGGATTACTTAGCGTTTTTCTTTATTAATAAAGCGTAACTAGATGCGCAGAGACATCGATCCTCCTTTACCTAAAAAAAAATGACACAATTTTTTTCCGTTTCATTCTCTCTTATTCGAAAATAACCACTTAATGCGGGACCATCCGAAGAGGAACAAAGAAAAACATTGACATGAACTATAGCAAAAATGTTAGGAGAGAAGCTAAGATAAGAGATGCATGACTTGATAACTAATTAGTGAATGTAATAGCTTTATAAAACAAGTCACACTACCATACACATGTATCTTGTCTTTCAAGATGATCTAGGTCACACGTTAAACTAGAGACAAATCACTTTAACATATACACTTATCTCATCTTTAAAGATGATCCAAGCAGGATGTTATATATAGCTCATAGATGGAGCCAACACTTAGCTTTTAAAAGCCCAAACAAGCTTTTTACATTGACACTGAATATCTATCTAGTGTGATATATAACATTACAATAAGGTGCTTTACACAAAGTTTTTGTATTGGAAAATGAAATTATTTTTAGGTAAAAACAATGATTACTATTATAATTTTAAAATTTTTTTGAACTAAATGACTCAGTAATATTTATTCCCGACTACTCATTTCTTTCTTATTCTAATAAAAATCACGTGATGCGGGATCAACTGAAGATCAACCAAGAAAAAGATTAACAAGAGTTCAAATAAAAAAAGTTAGGAGAAAATTTAGGAGAACATATACATAAGTTAAAGAACTACTTTGTTCAAATAGGAGCTCTAGAGATATGTATGCAAATGGTTTACATGTCCAGTCCGGAACCAACCCGGATCAAGCCCAGACTGGACCAGAATTGGGCAAGACCGGTACATGAGACGGTTCTTTGCCCAAGTTTTAATTAGTTCCTTCTAGGTTAATTTCAACCTTAAGCTCTTTAAGTATTTGCTGATTTTAACATGAACGATTACCTCGGTTTTATGCAAAATACCACACTTTTCACGTGAATATATTTCTTTCATTGAAGGGTGCAAGTCCTTAATGTTTTATAGCTTGTTTTGCATGTATCAATTTCAATTGCGAGAGCTGTGTTATGAAACATTCACAAGTCTCCTTTACCTGCTTTCTAAAAAAATATAGTGATATTTGTTTATCAAGTTATGGGCAAACAATACATATTTACAACATTTGAAAATAAATATTAAGTTGACTCATAAATATCACTTTTTTCTGTAATATGTCACATTTAAAAAAGATTGTAGTGTTCTTATTTTATTTATATTGAATAGTCTCTTATTACACCATACTTCTCATTCCATTGTGTAACAATTATTCTTATGAATATGTCCTATTTTATAGGATCACAATCAAATGAGAATAATTTCATCACGTGAAAAATAAAAACGACCAGAAACGATGAATGATTTTTTATAAGTCGCTTGGTTGTGTCCAATGCAATTATGATATATAAGATTTAAAAGTAATTATTTGATTGCCTTTGAAAAGTTTTATATTTCAAAGAAGCCCCCATTTTACTAATATTTTCTTCAATGAGAAACTTTTCTTTCACATTTCTACTTCTAACAAGATTCCTCAAGTGTATAGGATTTCGGTAAGACGGTTGGACGAGTAGGTTGGGCTAAACATGGTACATTTATTGCACCAAACGAGTCCAATCGACAACACACACAACTCATATGTTCACATTTATCGCTAAATGTTTAGGGGCCGCCTCACAACACAAGTCATTTGATGCGAACAACCACCAGCTGCTTTGGTCTTGTTGGCCTCTTCCTCTGCTGCTTGGTTGGGTCTCGGCTGGAATATTTTGGTTCAAATCCCTAAGCTCCGATGTGAAGCTCCTCGAAGTGTGGATGTCTAACATCTCATATGTTCACGTCGGAAAAAAAAAATTATAGCGATTGTTCCATTCCCTGATTAAGTCTTATAATAAACATATGACCTTTTCCCTTCGCGTTCTAGAATCATGACTTCGTCTCGACCTTTGCAACCACTCCCCTATGTGCCGATCGCTAGCATCGGTATAGACACTTATGACCTCCCCCTCTATGTCTTGCGGTAATAATTCCTAGTGAATTCAATGGACAAAACAAGGCCTAGTTGTTGCACGACCCGTCGTACTATTACTCTAGATTAGTTGCATCTAAATCTGTTTACAAAGATCTGAGTCCATTCAACGTCACCAGTTACCAAACATGCATGTTGAACTACTATAATGTTTTGGATCACAAAATAATTGAACTATAAAAAAGAAAAAAACTTTAAATATTATCAAATCATCCATCCTCTAATGTTTTCGACCATTTAAAATGAAATGGTATTGACATTTATGAATTCGTCGTGTTGGGTTGTATTTTTAAATTTTGAAGTATGTAGGCTTGATTTGATTCATTATTTAAGAAAATTAAATGTGTTACTTAGATAGTTGCGTAGAGTTTGTTATGGTTTGTAGAAACGAGAAACATAACAAATTTAACAAAAAAAAAATAAAAATTTGTGTTAGATTATCGCTTTCTTCGTCCTTATTTCATGTTGTAAAATTTGTTGACATGATCCATCGGCTTTCTTCCTCCTCTTTTTAATTAAACGTTTTCTTGAGATTGATAATTGTTGATATGACAATTTAAAATGCAGAAAAAGATGAAAATTAATTAATTTGGAATATAAACAACAAGATCATTTGATCTCTCACCTTAGATCTCATCAACTCGAAAATATATCCCTCAAAATCTCACTTTGATATTGAACTCTCTTTTGTTTTGAATGTCTCTCACATCAAGAACACTTTTAAGCCTTTTACCTAGAAGTTTAAATATCAAGCATCTCACTTAAAATTCGGTATTTGTTTAAGTATATATACAACACTATGAAAGCATACATGTTATACTCACTTCATGGATCTTGGACATCTTAGAATGGGTATGTACTAGGCTTTATATAGGAAAATCACACCCGCATCCGATGGGTGTCCGAAAATCCGCCCCGAAAAAACGGGTGAAAACCTGCTAACATACTGGTGAAACTCGGGTGAAGGATGAGGCGGGTGATGGGGCGGGTCGGATACGGGTGAGCATCTCAAGACCCATCACCCGACCCACCACCCGTACCCATCACCCGCATTCATCGCCCATTTTATTATAACAATCTTTATATTTTAATGACATATAAGGGAATATATTTTTTTCTACATACAAAAATATTATTACTAAAGAAGACGAGTCAAATAAAGTGTGACAACTCTAGAGTGTGATCATATTCTTTTGTTATTTTTTCACTTTTGATTCATTATATGTTATGAATGCATGTAAAATTTTTCGGATTTATATTTTTTTCCAACCATGTTAGTTGAGCCTTAAATCGGGTTAAAATTTATAGTTAATTTTAGCTTAAACAATCTTATTTTGTTCAAATTTGTGGTTGAATACTTGATAAGAAAACTGGTTAAATTTCACCCGAGAAACCCGATCCACCCGTTCACCCGGCGGGTACGGGTAAGGGTGACGCAAACAACGGGTTGGGTGACGGGTCGGGTGACAGAAGTGGTACATCCACCCATCACCCGACCCATTGCCATCCCTAGCTTTATACGACCACAAAATTCAATATGGAAACTCTCCTAATATGTGGTAGAATTGGTAAGGGTTTTAACAAAGAATATGCAAGAATTGGGAGTAGTTTTCTTAATAAATTCAAAATAGCAAGTGGCCAACATTACCAGTTTGTCAAATATATCTACGGAGCTTATTATTTTGATTTGGACAACACACATCAATGAGAGGAGAAAAGGAGATTCTTGGCCGGACATAGGAGATCTTAATTGGGAGCAAAGAGGAGTCCGTTGGGGTGTATTGGCTTTCATTGAATGCAAGCATGGAGATCCCTTTAAGTTTTGATAAAATGCTGGTTTGTTGACCTTGATTTGATTGACACATATCATGATACATAAGTGCATAAAAACTTCATCAAAAAAAAAAATTTGTGCATGAAATATTGCATGAGATGGGTTTGGATTGGACGTTCACAACCTTGCATATCGTTAAATGGCTCGATACATTGTCATTGGAACAAAAATCGACAAATATTGTTAGTGGCGGAGCCAACAAATTTTGAAAGGGGGGTAAAAAAATTTTATAATAAGACATTTCGCATATTGATTTACATATAAATTCGCATATTAGGTTAAAAATTAAACACTAAAATCTATAAATTAAATAAAAAATTATACTAAAGTTTTCAAACTATAAATTAGAGTTTTTCATTGTATATATATTTTTATTTTAGATGATAGTTAAATTAATTTATATATTTAGTTTGCTTTTATAATAAATTGTCAAATAAATTAGATAGTTGTTGATGAATTATTGTATTAATTACATTAGATTAACTAAATTTTAATTTTATAAATATACAATTCAAAAATAAGGTTTGTTTTGTATATTAATTTTAAAGTTGTGTTTTATAAATAAACTATTAAATAAAATTAATTAATGGTTGATAAAATAGTATGTTAAAAAATTATATTGAGTTAAAAAATTATATTGAGTGAAATAAAGTTAATTAATGGGAACAATCCTCTCTTCTGAGGCCGAGATTCGTTTTGAAGTTAAAAATGAATTCCAATGTAAATTCTCTAAGACGCCAATTGATCAATCTCTGTTCGACGAGAAACTCCAACTCATCAAAACCAAAGTAAATTCTGATGATAACCTGCTTCTAACAAAACCCCCATCCAACGAAGAAATCAGAAATGCAATTTTTGATATTGGATGTGACAAATCGCCCGAACCCGATGGTATGCAGGCTGGTTTATACCAAAAATATTGGCACATTGTAGGATCGGACGTCTCAAAAGCGGTAAAAGACTTCTTTAGAAGCTGAAAAATGCTTAAACAAATCAATCATACTTTTATAACCTTAATCCCAAAAACGGATAACCCTACAA
The DNA here is from genome assembly GCA_002319775.1 of Fagopyrum tataricum. NCBI lineage: Eukaryota > Viridiplantae > Streptophyta > Magnoliopsida > Caryophyllales > Polygonaceae > Fagopyrum > Fagopyrum tataricum. The sequence goes on along the minus strand of CM008286.1, from coordinate 46,535,808 downwards.
CAATTAACCATTATAGACCTATAAGCTTGTTGATGCGTCCTTGGAGGTAACCAAGGATAACTTTCAGATCTAGATCGAGCAAAGCTCCAACTACTCCTTGATTCTTTGTGCGGCGTTGTTTCGATTCAGATCCAAAGGGGCGGAAGCGATGAAAACACAAGGGTTGATTCGATCTAGAGAGATCGAATAAACCGTTTGATGGAGATTGAAAGTTGATTCTAAAGAAGAATCCTCGAGTATGGATTTCTTGGATCAAAGACGAGATCCAAGGAAAAAATTTGAGAGGTAGACGGTAGGTTTGATGCCCAAGCTAAGTAAGAGGAAAATCTTCTCAAAAACTTAGTAAAATTGAACATGAAAAATAAGTGAGGCAAGAAGTCCCTTATATAGAGAGTCTTGCCCACCTATGGGCAAACGGGCGAAACAAACATACATACGAAAAGCCCAACAAGGAAAAAAAACCCTAAAAGATAAGATCAAAGGGAATATTCTATAAGGAATATCCCTTTTATTACATAAAAAGAAAACATGCAAAATATAGTCCGAAAGTAAAAGCGTGGACGGGACCGGTAGCCTATGCCATGGTGGTGTAGAGACACGGCATACCGGCGACTGGTCCAATTGACGAAGTGGTGCGGGCGATGATGGATCCGGTGGCTCGGGCAATGGCCTTGGCTCGGGATCGGGTGAGCGGTCCATCTGAGCGAACCCTCAAAGCCTCGTCCTCATCGTCTACGGTCAACGTAAGAGGAGCATCCAAGGGCGCATCAGTCCCCCCATCTTGGTTGTGAAACGTCCCCGTTTCACCATCGTCAAAGGGGGGGCTCAACATAAGGGGCATGCATTCGGGCCATGGCGGGCTAAGATGCGGAATGGGCCATCACCACGGTCCGAAAGCTTGCTCATGCGGCGAGTTGGAAAACGTTCCTTTCTTAGGTGGAGCCAAACAAGATCACCGGGCTCAAAAGAGACGTCGCGGCGGCCCTTGTTGCGTTGTCCGGCAAGTTAGGCGGCACGACGTTCAAGTTGTGTCCTAGTCCGCTCATGAAGCTCAATGATTTGGGCGGCTCGGTTTGCGGCGATGACGTGTTCTCTGTCCTTGAGCGGTCGGGGAGTGAAGTCCAACGGGGTGTGTGGATTAAGGCCGTAGAAAACTTCAAATGGGGACAATTTAGTTGTTGTGTGCCTAGACCTGTTATACGAAAACTCCACAAAAGAAAGTAAGTCCTCCCACCTACGTGGGTTGGTCCTAGTGGTGGCTCTAAGTAGAGCACCAAGAGTCCGATTGGTCACCTCCGTTTGACCATCGGTTTGGGGGTGATAACTACTTGAAAACAACAAGTTGGTTCCAAGTTTTCCCCATAGCGTTCTCCAAAAGTGACTCACGAATTTCACGTCCCGATCACTAACGATAGAACGGGGTATCCCATGTAAGCGCACCACATTGTCAAAGAACAAGATGGCAACTTCACTAGCATTTTGGGTGCTCTTACATGCAATGAAATGAGCCATTTTGGAGAAGCGATCGACTACCACAAAAATGGAGTCTTTGCCTCGTTTTGACATAGGCAACCCGACCACAAAGTCCATGGATAGATCCTCCCAAGGTCCCATTGTTATAGGCAAAGGAGAATACATTCCATCCGGGCCTTGGCGCGACTTTGCATGATGACATGTGATGCAACCCTTGCAAAACCGTGTCACATGCATACGCATCCGGGGCCAAAAGAAATGCTCTTGGAGAGCGGAAAGGGTCTTGGTAGCACCGAAGTGACCACGGCCCTCATGAGCTTCCTTGATCAACAAATGGCGTATAGATGAGCGCGACATGCAAAGTTTTCCCGCTCGGAAAACCATCGTTAATAAAGAAAGACTCGTGCTCTCGGAGGTCGAGGCATTGTGCCCATATGTCCTTGAAGTCAAGATCCGTGGCATATAACTCTTTGATAAGAGCAAAGCCATGTATCTTGGCGTCCATATACACAAGAAGGGCATACCGGCGAGAAAGGGCATCGGCTACCACATTCTCCTTGCCTTTCTTATGCCGAATGACATAAGGAAAGGTCTCTAAAAACTCTACCCAACTAGCATGGCGCCGACTTAGATTTGTTTGACTCTTGAGATACGAAAGAGCCGCATGATCCGAATGAATCACGAACTCCTTCGGCCACAAGTAATGTTGCCATGTCTTAAGACAACGAACTAGAACATATAGTTCTTTGTCATATGTAGGGTAGTTGAGCGAAGGACCGGAGAGTTTTTCACTAAAGTAGACAATTGGACGAGTCTCTTGTAAGATAACTCCTCCAATGCCCACATTCGATGCATCACACTCCACCTCGAAAGTTTTCGAAAAGTTTGGGAGTTGGAGTATTGGTGCATTACAAAGGCGGTCTTTGAGCGCATCAAATGCTCGAGAATGGATATCACGCCACTCAAACGTGACACCCTTGGTAGTAAGCTCATGGAGCGGGGCCGCTACCGTGCTAAAGTCCTTGACAAAGCGCCGGTAGAAACCCGCTAAGCCGAGAAAGGCTCGGACCATGGTGACCGTAGTAGGAGTAGGCCACTCCCGAATAGCACGAACTTTAGATTTGTCTACTCGTAGTCCGTCCTTAGACACGACATAGCCAAGAAAGATAGTGGTGTCCGAGCAAAATACGCATTTTTCAAAGTTGACATACAATTGCTCTTGTCTAAGGCACTCGAGCACTTGGCGAAGGTGCCTAATGTGATCCTCCAAAGACGTACTAAACACCAAAATATCATCGAAATAAACAACGACAAATATACCCAAGAATCGGCGCAAGACATGGTTCATGAGGCGCATGAAGGTGGATGGGGCGTTGGAGAGGCCAAATGGCATGACAAGCCATTCATGGAGTCCATACTTCGTCTTGAACGCCGTCTTCCACTCGTCACCTTCGGCCATCCGGATTTGGTGGTAACCGCTCCGGAGATCAATTTTGGAGAAAATGGTGGCGCCGTGAAGCTCATCCAACATGTCATCAAGGCGCGGGATCGGTTGGCGGTATTTCACGGTGATTTGGTTGATGGCACGACAATCAACACACATCCGCCATGATCCGTCTTTCTTTGGCACTAATATGACCGGGACGACACATGGTGATAAGGATTCACGCACATGTCCCTGGTCTAGGAGCTCTTGCACTTGACGTTGTAGCTCCTTCATCTTTTCCGGACTTGCTCGGTACGCGGCATGGTTTGGTAAAGAAGCACCGGGCACAAAGTCAATTTGGTGTTCAATCCCTCGGATTGGTGGCAAGCTGGGTGGTAGGTCTTTGGGCATAATATCCTGAAATTCGGACAACAACAAAGACACCTCATGTGGCACATTACTCGGGTCATGAGAAGTAGATAAACAAAACGGAACAAGCAAGAAACATGGAAACTTGCCTTCCATGACCGGTTGCAAATCCTGCCGGCGAGCTAAGAGTATCCTCGGTTCACACCGTCCTTGAATTACGGGGTCCGAAGATGGCAAAGGTGCGCTCGTAGGAACGATGCGGCCTTTACTTCCTTTGGACTCGGTAGCATGGACAAGAGGGGCGGTGTTCCGGGATTTGGAAGTACTAGCACCTACAACATCGGAACTCCGAGGAGGGTCTGATTTTGCCGGCGTCTTAGCGGACTCATCTATAGATTGTTGCCTCTTCCGTTCCGCATAGTCAACCAAAATTTCGTGCGGAGTCATAGGCAAAAGTGTGACCCGTTTTCCATTATATTGGAACATGTACCGGTTAAGATAACCATCATGAAATGTTCGGCGATCAAATTGCCATGGTCGTCCTAATAGGACATGTGTGGCGTCCATCTTGATAACATCACAAAGGACCTTATCAACATAGGGGCCAATAGAAAACGTCACCCAAGCTTGTTGTGTGACGGTGTCACACGCCTTATCGGAAATCCATTGGAGTCCGTAAGGTGTTGGGTGGGGGTTGTAGGCAACTTGAAGTGTTTTACCACTCGTTCGTTGACAATATTGCAACAAGAACCCCCGTCAACAATGAGAGAAAGGCTCGTATTATTGACCAAGCAACGAGAGTGGAAGAGATTCTCGCGTTGATCAATAGGAATAAACTCTTTAATAGTCAAAATACGACGAGAAACAAGAGCGAATTTACCGGGTTGTGCTGGGGCGCAAGCAAGCTCGTCGTCACATGGTTCCATTCCAAATTGCGGGTCGGCGTCTTGGTCATCCTCAATGATGATATCGCCATCTTGATGATCATCTTCGTCCTCGAAATATGCTGGGTCGGCAAACAAAACCCGTTTGGTGTTTGGACAATCACGTTGCACGTGACCAAAACCGCTACACTTGTAGCACACGGGCTCCCTTGGGCGAGCCGCCGGTGAAGGTCCTTGGTGCCCTCTCATTACCCGCTTGCCTATTGGATTGACCCATCCGTTGGGCTCCTTTGGAAGCGTCGACATCTGGAGAACTAGGCACATCTCGAGTACGTTTGTTAGAAGAATGAGGATATTGACTCGAGGAAGAATTATACCTTGAATACCGAGGCGTCTCAAGTTGTTGCTTGTAGAGCTTCATGGCGGCATGGCACAATGCCCCCAAATCCTTATATGGCACAATCTCAAGCGGGCACCGAATGAAAGCATTAAGCCCACTCATAAATTTGGTGCGAAGGGCGGAGGGAGAGGCCGAGACGCCGGCCTTAATGTGCATGTCCTCGAGTTTGGCCAAGTAAGCCACCGAGGTGAGATTGCCTTGTTCGAACTCGGCAATTTGCAACCGCATATCATTCTTGAAGTCCTCGGGCACGTATTTCTTAGTCATGACATAGATCAATTGCTCAAAGGTCGCAATCGGTGCCCATCCTCGCCTTTCACGGGTGATCTCATACCGGTTCCACCAAGACTTGGCATCTCCTTCAAAGTAAAGTGTTGCCGCCTCGATTTTCTCGTATTCATCCTCATAATGACAATGTTCCAAAGCTCGTTTCATATCCTGCGCCCAATCAAGAAAAACACACGGATCATAATCACCATGAAAGATAGGGAATTTAACCTTACCTTCCCTACGAGCGCGGTAGGGGTCCGGGCGGGGCGGTGGAATGTAGGCATCATTGGCACGGGCTCGCCGGTGGCCGCCTTGACGCCGGTGGCGCCCATGAACGGGTGGTTCATGCCTAGGTGGGTTTGGGGGAGGCAACTATTCTTCACCTCGGTCTTGGTTCTCATAAGGGTCCATGATGGGTGGGTGCCATGGACGGTCATGTGCCACCCGTTCCAAGTCGGACTCATCACCGGAGAACTCGTTGAAATCGTTTTGCTCATCATACTCATCAAAGTCAAGGGTCGTCGGTTTTCGGGTTGACCGTTGGCGACGGCGTCCGGAACGATCATTCTCACGATCATGATTGTTGGTCGAGTCGGGACAGTACCGGGGCTCTTCCCGGGCTCGACGGTCGGTGCGGGGCGCACTAGGTGGAGGTGGAGAAGGGACATACTGTTGGTGTTGAGGCTCATAATGCTTGTGCCGATTTACCGTATTGACCATGAGAAAGTCATCTTGAGTCGGGTCGGGGAATTCTTCGTCCTCTTCATGGGACTCATTTCCGTCAAGAGGTAAGGGACGTTGGCATTCAATGACGGACGCAAGCCGGGGACCGTTTGATGGTCCGACTCCTAAAATTCCCTTGCCTTTCCGTTGTGCATCGGATGTGGAAGCAGTGACCAAGGTCTCAATCGGAATTGTTGGGGTGGGACGTTGGGCAAGCCGTAGAGCCTTAAGCGCTTCCAATTCTTGCTTCAAGGCAATGTTTTCTCGGGTCAAGGCATCAAACTTTTGTTGTGCCTTCAAAGCTTCCAATTCCTGCCTTATGGAGTCATTTTCGAGGGACAACGAAGCATTTTCTTGAGCCAAAGGTTCATTGGACTCTTGCGGACCAGAATCCTGAGAAGTTTCCAATTCAACGTTAGTCATTGCTCCAAATCAGCACACAATTGCAAGCAATCAAATGAGCAAGGTGACAAGTTAAGTCAACTTTACCCAAGTTCAAGTGCGTTGTCGGGTTCTACTTTGGGGAAGGCCGTTTGGCGGTTAGGCAAGTAAGACAAATCCAACAAAATTGAACCAATTACACACAAATAAACAAGTGATATTTTGCAAACGTATGTAAGAAAATGGAGAGGCGGAAGATGGACGGATTGTTCAGTCGGCAAGCTTTGCTTGCTTTCGGTCTTTGACTGTTTTGTAAAATCCAATTTTTCGGATGGACCGGTTTGCCGGACGTCTTTTCACTTTTGTGTTTCGTTTCTTTGAAACGTTTTGAGCAACACTTTTGTTTTTTTTTTTTGAACACAAATCCGTATTGATGAAGAGTTTTTTTGCTTTTCTTGGAATATCAAATGCGAGATATCCGAATTTTTGTTAACAAAAATACCCAAAGAAATTTGGTGAAAGTAATTAACAAAATTGTCGGATTGGGTCGGTTAAAGAAAAAGACGGTTTTGATAATTGGTTTGATGGCAAACGAAATATCTCCTCTTTTTTTTTGTTTTCAAATTGATCAAAAGAAAAAATTTCAGGAAAAATGGATGAACATGATGAAGAACATGAAGATCATGAAGAACAAATGAAGAACATCATGAACAAACGAAGAACATCATGAACAAAAGGCTAAAAAGGTTGAAGATAATAACGCACAAAAACAAGAGTAAAGAGAACTTAGCTTTGATCCCTTTGCTCTGATACCAATTTGATGCGTCCTTGGAGGTAACTAAGGATCACTTTTGGATCTAGATCCAGCAAAGCTCCAACTACTCCTTGATTCTTTGTGCGGCGTTGTTTCGATTCAGATCCAAAGGGGCGGAAGCGATGAAAACACAAGGGTTGATTCGATCTAGAGAGATCGAATAAACCGTTTGATGGAGATTGAAAGTTGATTCTAAAGAAGAATTCTCGAGTATGGATTTCTTGGATCAAAGACGAGATCCAAGGAAGAAATTTGAGAGGTAGACGGTAGGTTTGATGCCCAAGCTAAGTAAGAGGAAAATCTTCTCAAAAACTTAGTAAAATTGAACATGGAAAATAAGTGAGGCAAGAGGTCCCTTATATAGAGAGTCTTGCCCACCTATGGGTCAACGGGCCAAACAAACATACATACAAAAAGCCCAACAAGGGAAAAAAACCCTAAAAGATTGTGTGGGGATGATGGATCGATAGCTTATGCCATGGTGGTGTAGAGACATGGCATACCGACGACTGGTCCAATTGACGAAGTGGTGTGGGCGATGATGGATCCGGTGGCTCGGGCAATGGCCTTGGCTCGGGATCGGGTGAGCGGTCCATCTGAGCGAACCCTCAAAGCCTCGTCCTCATCGTCTACGGTCAACGTAAGAGGAGCATCCAAGGGCGCATCACTTGTGCTCTACAATTTATAAAATTATTGCTAAAATAATTACTAAGAGAATGGAATCCATTATGCCAAAACTCATCCACCCTCTTTAAGGAGCTTTCGTGGCAAATAGATCTATCCATGACAATATCCTGATTGCCCACGAAATCTTCCACTCTTTTCGGTCCAACAAGAGTAAGGAAGGTTGGGCTGCCATTAAACTCGATATGGAAAAAGCATATGACCAAGTTAATTGGGATTTCATCATCAATATTCTCAAAAAATTCGGTTTCAATGACAAATTTGTTGGATGGATCAAGGAGCGTATCACTACAGTATCTTTCTCTGTCCTTGTCAATAACGGACCAGCCGATCAATTCTTCCCTGAAAAAGGACTCAGACAAGGGGACCCCTTATCTCCTTATCTCTTCATATTGGGAGCTGAAATCCTTACACAAATGCCACAAGACGATTGTAACAATTATGATAACCATATTGGATTCTCCGTGTGCAGACAAGCAACACCAATCCCCTTCCTCTCATTTGCTGACGATATGATTATTTTTGTAAAAGCTAATATGGTTTCTTGCCAAAGAACAAAGCAAATCCTTGAAATGTACTGCTCCATATCAGGACAAAAATTAACTTCGAAAAATCGGCTTTCCAAACAACAAGGAACACAAGCGACAACAATGTTACCCAACTAAAAAACATATTGGGGATGTGCCATACTACAACCCTCGACAAATATCTTGGATGCCCAATTATAAACGGAAGAGTGACAAAGGAAACTTTTGGTGAAATTAACATTAAATCAAAACAACTTCTTAAATGGAAAGCAAACTCATTATCACAAGAAGGCAGAAATACCCTCATAAAATATAATTTGGCAACCAAACCGACATTTGTTATGCAAAGTTTTATGCTACCAAAACATAACCTGGATGAACTTGAGAAAACCTACCAAAAATTCTTCTGGAATAAAGGAGACCAACACAGACCTATCATAATTGGGATACAATCTGTAAATCAGAAAAGAGTGGTGGTTTGGGATTGAGAAAATCTATAACCACAAATAAAGCCCTTCAAATGAAACTCTTATGGAAAATTCTAGCAGAACCAACCAATATATGGGTTAAAATTATCAACGAAACATACTTGAAAAACCAGTTAATTCTCCACTACCAAAAGAAAGAGTCAGCTTCATGGCAATGGAACAACCTTATGAAACTTAAACCTGAATTCAAAAAAGGTATCATCTGGCAAGTTGGTGATGGCAAAACTATCAATTTCTGGCACGACAGTTGGATAACAACGACACCACTAATTAAAATGGTCCAAAATGGTAATCTAATTAACACAAATATAAAAGTCAGTCACTTCATTAACAACTCAAGCAACTGGGATACAAACAAAATTGACACAGAACTACAAAATATCATCAATCCAGATATCATGCAAAAAATAAAAGAAACAATCATTCCCAAAAACGAATTGCATGACAGATTATATTGGAGTTGCAGTAAAAACGGTTGTTTCTCTACTAAACCTGCTTCCGATATGATTGAGGACGAATCCATTTTACAACCAAATAATGCTTGCGAATGGATCTGGAAACTCGATACTGAACCCAAAATTAAAAACTTTATTTGGAAAATGTCTATCAACGGAATTCCTACAAAAGCAAAACTAGATGAAAGGAAAATTGCCGTAACAAGACATTGTGAACTCTGCAACCATCACATCGAAGACTTGACCCACTTGATTATCGAATGCCCCTTCACTAAGCAAATCATTACCAAATTCGATAGAACAATTTTGAATGATCCCAACAAAATAAGAATCCAAAATAAAAAAGCTCATGAAATTCTACAGGAAGTAAAAAACAAAATTGGAACGAACAAATTCGAGTGTCTCGCAACAATTTGGTGGAGTATCTGGTTTTTAGGAACAAAATCATCTTTAATAATGAACCAATTGGACCTGACAAAAAGGTAATTACATTCATTAAAAACCAATTACACAATTGGAAAACTAAAATAACAGACGAAGATGATTATGATATTAAAAAACAACAAAATGACACTAATGCGACAACAAGGAAAAAACACAATATTAAATGGGAAAAACCAAAACTGGGCTTCCATAACTAAATTTTGACGGATCAAAACTTGATTCGGGTGTAACATCCATTGGTTTTGTAATTCGAAACCATAATGGAGATGTAATCAGTCTTGATGCAAAGAAAAATAACTTCAACTCAGTCATAAAAGCTGAAACATTCTCTATTAAGGCCGGTTTGCAAGAGGCAATTAGACTGCATATCAAAAAGATTTAAATCGAAGGTGACAACCTGTGTGTTATTAGGGCACTCCAAGGTTTTTGGAGCTGTCCATGGGATGTCGAGATGATTATTTCTGACTCTAGACTGGATCTTTGTTTTTTTTGACGAAATCCAAATCTAACATATTTTCAGAGAAATCAACTATGTTGCTGACCGATTGACCCACTTGGGAATCTCGACCCCCAACACCAATTTTTCTGATGATCTCGAACTTCGTGTTCTCATCCGCAAGGATGCTTTAGGTTGGACTAACTCGAGAAGGTAGCCTAACCTAACCTCTTTCCATTTTCAAAAAAAAAAAGAACATTTTTTTCTATTCCCAGGATTCAAACCCTGCACTCCAGGCCCCTCCTTTCCACCATCTATCAAATGAGCTAGAAGAGGAGTATGAATAATATCCGCCTACGTAAACATAATCCCGCTGGAAGCCGGGGCACAGTCCCCCCCAAACAACCCTCTGTCTCCGCCCCTGAATATTGTAGTTGTTGTTGTAACACCCCGAATCCGTAGGACTCGAGGCGCTATTGGGCTAGGATCTCACAATGGATCCTGACCCTAGCCTGATAACAAGTTCACTGGATCTTACAACAAGGCACAAATAGATTAAAACCAAAACATAAAACTGTAATATATAAATCAAAAGGTTTATACAAGGTACCATTGAGTACAATCAAAACATAGAACTGTACATGACAAAAGATCTCATATCCCACGATAACGACCTAGTGTACGGAGCCCTCAACGGATCACCCACTCTGGATCACTCTGCAGCTTTCCTAACCTGCAAAGGATCTACAACACGGTATAAAACCGTTAGCTAACCATACACATATATATAGAAGATGCAAGAGCACAAACACACTTCAGGAATCATAACATGTAAACATGCTGTCACACATTTACCCGGTTAATTATCTTTATATAGTCCAACACTCAAATCGTATAAATATCTGCATATGAATATATGTGACACGAGGAATATATATAATCCTCGCCTCTGAGTGCTATAGCTAGCTGGAGTGGTATAAGCGCACCTTCCCGTATACCATAAGGAGTGGTAAGTGCCCTTCCCGTATACCAGATCTAGCCTGACTACAGAGAACCTCCCAGACTCCACTACGGGATGAAAGGCAAGTTGTCACAACCACTACAATGGGCGGTCACTAAATCATAGGTTGGTAATAATCACTATCGCATGCTATAAAGCATATAACAAACACCACTCATGCATACATCCAATATAAGGATGGTAGCTAAGTAAGTCCTATGGACTTACCTCAACCTCGGAGTAATCTCAACCACGATAAACTCTCAAACACGATCCACTCCAATCTGGAGGATACCACTGCCTAATAATAAGGCATAAAGAGATATTAAATCTCCTATCAATCAAAGGGGTCACATCTAGACCCAAGGGATCCATAAGGATCATATCCAACTTATAAACCTCAAGATCATAACCGGCATATAACGTTATCATACTCATCATCATTCTATCCTCGTACGCATACCTAGCATGCTACTATCCCACTCATACTAGGAAAGGAAAGGATTCATACTACTCTAGTAGATCCGGGACAAGATGCATCTGCGTGACAGGAAAGACTCAGGGGCGGAAAGGCAGCAAGCGCAGGCGCGAAGACAAGCGGGCGCGGGCACTATGACCGTGGCCGTAGGGGCGGCGGCTTCCGGGCGCGGGTGCGGTGACAAAATCCCACAGGGGCGGCGGCACTGGAACGCGGGGGTGGAGACAGTGCAGAGTGTGATCCCGCGATTCCTCTTCGGCTCCCCACTTGATGATTTCACATCTTCATCAATCCAAAGCCACACACATAAATATATATACACATTTCACTATCAATACACATACAAACACATCTAATCCTAAGCTAGGGAAGAGGAATCAAGGAAGAAAGAAAGGAAGGAGAAGCAAGGAGCTTACCTCTACTGCAAAGACCTAAGCAAGGAAAGATCACACACACCAACAGCTGGCTCCCAAGCTCAGCAATACACATCTACACATCAACATCCACCAAAGCCACACAACCAACTCTTCCAAACCAAGGGAACTCAAGCAAGATCAAGGAGAAGGAGAAGAGAGAAGAAGGACGTGAGAAAACTGAAGAAATGAAAATGGAACCCTTGCTCAGAAAGCCAAGGGAAAAGCTAAGAAAGAAGGAAAGGAAAGAGAGTAAAGCACGGGTCAAGAGTCAACAAGGTCGGCTACAGCCGCAAGAAACCGCAGGGGCGGTTCCCTGAGGTGCAGGGGCGGATAATTGAACGAGCCGCAGGGGAGGCTCCCTAAACCCGCGGGGGCCGCTAAGACCAAAACAAGCTCCAAAGACTAAGGCTCTTACATTTGTAATGTCGGGTCATTTTCACCGTATTCCTCTTGTTATCTTTACTTCGAGTAACGTACAAAGTTGTAACTCTTGAAATTATCTTTAAAAGTAGTACTCATGGGTCTTCTAAATCCAAATAGTGTCTTAATTTTAGTCATGTTGCTAAGAGTGGGCAAACTTGACGACTTAGCCGGAGCGACCGAAAGTTGATGTGACTTGGGTATGCTCAGAGAGAGCATTTTCGACTTCATTTCGATAGTTTCCGGATTAGTTTCGTACATGACCACTAAATCATGAGGATTATCTACCTCACTAAGTGACATTTTCAACTATTGATTAATCAAGATTTCTTGGCCAACTTTAGTCATTCAACTTCGACGATTGTTAACAAAGTTATTGCTATCAAGATGTTGACAACGAAGGTTTTTTTTTTCCGTGAAGGATCACATCATCCCCTTTACCTTGAAAAGAATTTGTCCTCGGATCTATCACGTCATCCTCGATAAAGTCACCAAGTTCACCTTTGGGTGGTGCCTTCTTAGTTGGAGAAGCTTTCCTTAAAGGTAACTAGCACATGTATTTTCAACCTTCTCTTCATGTCCTCTAATCGAGTTTGAATTCGATCTAGTTGACATTGTATAGTCAACAATCATTGTTTTGAGGAATTCGTATTGGTAGGCTTTGGTACCACTTGGTGTGCTTCGGGATAGGTTATGTGCATGAGGATATACCGGATTTTGTTCCTCCTCTCTTCTTTGGACATTTTTCTTGAGGTTGATGATCGGGAGACGGGAAGATATTGTTCCTTTTCTCTTCTTAAATAAAGAATCTCTTCATCTAAATATGACTTTGGGATTGAATTCTACTTTTTTCTTGAATATCTCACCTATATTTTTTCGTAAGCTGAACTTTTCATGTTTTTCGTTAAGTTGAATTTGAAAATAATTTACCTTACATATGTGTGGTTCCTGCTCCATTGGAGTGTTGCGAGTTCGAGAGTTCTCGTTGTCTATATAGCTTGGTGTGTCTTGCGTGTGTGTCAATCTCAATTGCGAGTTTTGGTTCTATCGATTCACTCACAAACCTCCTTTTTTGCGCTTTATAGGCCTTATCTAGGATTATGGAAGATCGTAGCATAAGTGTTTCTTGGACAATACTAGTTTATGTCTTAGCTAGGTTTCATATACCTAAGGTTACTCTAGTTGTTGCAAGGAGTTTGACCTTGATCTATCCATCACTTCTTCGTTTCATACATCAATCTTTCTCCCCAATCGATCCATCATAGTCGGAGACGAGCTTTTGGTGTTGAAGATGGAGACACCCTACTACATTTTCGTACCAAATTGGTATCAGATTTTCTTTTACAGTGCCAAAAACATAAAATAAAAAAGAATCACCGGAGCAATCACCGTTTCAAATAATATACTTTTCTCATTTCTTACTACTTTCCAATTCCGATTTCTTGTGCTTGTGATAAACTAGTGTGGATCATGTTTCTTCCTTTGGAAACTCGCCAATCCGTAGCCTTTCCCGATTTAATTTAAATCGAAACTGTTCGAAATCCCCTTGCAAAAACCAATAAACCACAACGAGGACATCCCTTTTTCTGCCGCCCTACATGCCTCCGCACCACCACACACAGAGTTCCACCACCATCTGTTTGTACATCATTCCCTTGTTGACCCAACGCCACCAGAAGCACCCAAAACCGCCTGAATCTCATCCGCAATCTAGCCATGCCGCCCCTTGCCACCAAACCCCTATTTATGAACCCCTTTTACATATTTAATCCACTAGACCCTATAAACCCTAAATCTAAACCGGCTTATCCCTGAGCCCTTTCTTCATACCGGTCCAATGAGCTTGAACCCACACCCGGTTCGGTCCAATCGGAGGAAGTTTGCACGCTTGAAGAGAAAAGCAAAAACTGGTGTAAGTAAAGGGAAATTTTGATCATTTTCATGAAAATTTTTAAAGTAAAAAATAAAATATGTTGATATTCAAGTTGTTATACATTAAAAAAAACAATAAAAAAAAGAAGTTTATTTGTGTTCTAGTTGCTATTTTTGTTTATTTTGATTTTGGAGATTGTGTGTTGTATTTGGACTACATTGAAGTTGGTCTTTACTTATTTCTTCATGTCCATACTTGACCTCTTTTAAGGCCGCATGTTATTTTGATTGGATGCTAGTTTTTGTTTGAGAGAATAGGTGAGATTAGTTGTGATTTTTTTGGCCTACAGCACTATATATTGCCTTTCCTTTTTATTTGTTTTGTTTCCTATATTGAGTTTCTTATTTCTACACGGTACGCATTTGGATTTGATTATTGATATACATTTTCATTTTGCATTGTTTTTTTTATACCATTTAAGGCACAACAAAAGGAGGTTTATAGACTTCAAGGAGAGTGTAAACATAAGATAGATACATTTGTGTGGTGTTTTCACTAACCTAACATGTTTGAGTGATTTCTTTGAGGTTGTTATCATGCCTAGGACGGGAAGTCATAACTTGGACAATGGAGATGCTCCTTCACCTCCATCCCTGCTACAAATGTTTAGAATTTTGATGGGAGAAATCCAAGCCTTAAAGATAGTGGTAACCGAAGTTAAGCGAAAACAAGAGCAAAAAAACACTTTTCTCCCTTACAACTACTATGTTGCGTCGACCGATCTCACCAGTTTTCTCTCTATTTATGATATGTTTTTATTCTACTTGATCTATAATTTCTCTATCTTGATCGAGTCAATCCCCCTTCTCTCTAGATTCGATCCTTACCTTCTTATTCAAGTTTATGTTATTATTTTAAGTGCTTACTTTTATTAATTCAAATTAACACATTTTCATTGTGTTTGATCCTGACCTAAGACCGAATCTTGTTATTATTTGTGAGATCTAAGACTCATGTTTCAGACTTCATCATGGATCGTTGATAAGACCGTGTACGTGAGGTGGGACTATGTCGCTCGAGCCAAATCGAGATTTTGGTCGAGGATAAATGTGTGATTGTAATCGACTTAGTTGACAATAAAACGAGTTGATCTAATTATTGTCGAACTGAACATCAGCGAAAATCAAACTCTCATATAACATTTCTAATCTCTATCTTTCTCCTCCCACATCTCAACCATCTAGTCACAATCATACAAGAATTTATAATCCAAGTAAAGGAAGAACCTTCAAGACAAGTAGACAAGTGTGAAGTGAGGCCACAATAATTGTGAGTAAACAACATTGGACCACTTAGCAAAGCCTGTCAACTTTGTTCTCCTTCCCGATCTATCTTGAGATGCCCATTCTTCTTCTATCACACACTATCTCTCTCACATACTCCATAAAGTATATACCCCTTTCCCATTTTGTAAAGGCCACTAATTCCATGCTAAACTTCAAATTTACACTTTTTCTATTCCTCTTTCAATAAATTTGTTTTCCTCCTTTATTTCATGATTTTAAATTTAGATTGACAACAAGTCTAAATTCTAAATGACTCAAAATAATCAAATTTTGTAATACAAACAGAAAATCCTTATACACATCCATAATAAATTCACACTTGTAAAGGCCAAAAGACTCAATCATACACTCACAAAAAAAAAAAATTATCATACAGACCTCATTCGATAAACTTTTTCGGATCATTTAGGATGTTAGAATTTCACAATAATATACCAGAATACCATAATAAAATAATCTCCTAGAATAATCACATCCAAATAACCTCGATAATCTACCCACCTAACGAAACCATAGTATTTAGGGCAAATTAAAATGTTCCTTTTAGTCATGTTTCTCCTAAAAAAGTGTAATATTGATTTCAAAAAATTCATTTCAAAATACTTGAAGGTATACCAAACTTTCTTAACTCATCAACACGTACGTGCTCTCGCCAACTCCTGCTAGAATACGAGCTAGCTACCACCACATCTTCTTCATTGTCCCTTCCTATCTCATTTGCAAGAAACTTGTACTCAACAATGGTTTAATCTCGACCACTTAATCCCTAATCAAGCTTTTCAGTCAATTTACAAATCTGACCCCAAATTATTCAAACAATACAAGGACACCACAACCTTCACACTTTTTAACTTATTCTTTCCACAAGCTTTCTTATCACTCTTTGCTAATTACATACCCATCAAAAAACACAGCTTTGGTACGAAATCACCCCACCGTGTGCAAAAATCCAAAATAATATTTTTTTAAAATAAAAATCAAGATTTCCAAAATTTAAATATTATATATATATAAGCATCCATCCACAGAACAAACCCACAATATCACAGCAAATCATACGTGCCCAGTTAAATAATATAGTTGTTTCTAGACAAGAAAGAAACATGTCATTTTCTTGCTCAAATAATTTTCTGAAGCTCAACAAGAGCAGCAGCTTCAACTATGGCAGCTTCTTCTCCGGTGAAGTCCTACCATCACTCGGAGCTCGAATCAACCGAACCACCAAGCTCCGCGACCATATTGTCTCGCCTTATGATCATCGTTACAGGTGATGATCAAGAACTACGATTTATGACTAAATGAGTTTTTTTTTTTTTTTTTTCTGACTGAAAAACTGTTCAGGGCTTGGGAGATGCTGCTGTTAGTACTTGTGGTGTACTCGGCTTGGATCTGCCCTTTCGAGTTTGCCTTCTTGGCTTACAAACAACATGATGTGTTATTCATCCTTGATCACATTGTTAATGCCTTCTTTTTTGTTGATATCGTGTTGACTTTCTTTGTGGCTTATGTTGATGCTCATTCTTATCTTCTAGTGGATAGTCACAAGAAAATAGCAATCAAGTAAGTATAACAATAATTACATAATTCATGTCATTAAATATGAAATCACAATAATCATCGTCTTTTTTTTGGAGATAATAAGTTATTATTGGGGACATGTGCACTTGTACTCTACTGTCTGTCTGTATTGAACTTTGACGATCTATATGGTACATTATAGGTATTTGTCAACTTGGTTTATCTTTGATGTGTGCTCTACTGCACCTCTTCAGTCTCTTAGCCTCCTCTTTACTGCTCATAATGGAGGCCTTGGGTTTAAAGCACTCAATATGCTTAGACTTTGGCGTCTGCGTCGAGTCAGCTCTCTTTTTGCACGGTAAGAATGTTATTTATAATAAAAATTAAAAAAATCAATTGACAATAGGAGGAGTAACAGATCAGTCTTACAAAAAAAATGTTCTTCTAGGCTAGAGAAGGACATCAGATTCAACTATTTTTGGACTCGTTGTACCAAGCTTATCTCGGTAAGCTATCATCAATCTAGGCATTATATTTCCGGATTTCTTTTTCTTGATTAAATTTTTCTGATTGAACTCAGGTGACATTATTTGCTGTACATTGTGCTGGATGCTTCAATTATCTAATAGCTGATAGAAACAAAGATCCTAAGAGAACTTGGATTGGTGCTGTAAATCCAAATTTTAAAGGAGATAGTTTATGGAATAACTATGTAACATCAATTTACTGGGCAATAGTAACACTAACCACAACAGGATATGGTGATCTTCATGCTGAGAACCCAAGAGAGATGCTCTTTGGTAGCTTCTACATGCTATTCAACTTGGGTTTGACGTCTTACCTCATCGGAAACATGACTAACCTTGTGGTTCACTGGACTAGTCGAACAAGAAACTTTGTAAGTATTTCTTGAAAAGATGCATTTTTACAAAAAACATCTTCAGAGAACCACTCTTCAAACTGAGTTTATAATCTAAAAAAATAAGATAATTTCTCTAATTATAATATATTTTGATATGCAGAGGGATACAGTCAAGGCTTGTACTGAATTTGCAGCAAGAAAGCAGTTGCCTTCTTGCATACAAGATCAAATGTTATCACACATTTGCCTAAGGTTCAAGACTGAAGCTTTGAATCAACAAGAAACAATATCTGCTTTGCCTAAAGCCATTCGCACGAATATTGCATATCATTTATTCTTTCCTGTAGTTCAAAGAGTCCATCTCTTTTCCGGGGTTTCTCATGACTTTCTCTTCCAAATGGTACATCATTCTTACAAACCAATTGACAATAGGAGTAGACGCTTGTATACTAATCTTCTATTGCCTTTCAAAAGGTAGCAGAAATGGAAGCTGAGTATTACCCTCCAAGAGAAGATGTTATTCTGCAAAATGAATCACCAACAGATCTTTACATACTAGTATCTGGTGCAGTTGTAAGTAATATATCAAAACAAAATCTCCTTGACAGCAAGATTATATATATATATATATATATGTTTTTTTTTCTGACTAGTTTTATGGACAATTGTGGTGTAGGATATTGTGACACGAACGAACGGGAACGAAGAGGTTAGATAGGATTGCAATGCAAACTGCATATTGACAAACCAAGAGTAAGATTAGAAGGTTGTCTTAATAGAAAGAAATGAATTTTGATTTGTACAGGTTGTTGGAAAAGCATTAGCAGGAGATGTATTTGGGGAGATAGGTGTACTTTGTAGAAGGCCACAGCCGTTCACAGTTCGGACTATAGAGCTCTCACAGATACTAAGGTTGAGTAGAACTTCATTGATGAACATAATTCAAGCTAATAAAGAAGATGGGGATATCATTATGAACAATTTGTTTCTGGTATGGTTTTTTAATTTGTATATATTTTTTTAAATCTTTTTCTGTAAATATGCTGATTTATTTTGTATTTTCTCCCTTTGCAGAAACTAAAAGCGTTTGATAGCTTAAGTTTTCTGGTATCACAAAAAGAGGAAGGCTTACAATTACATGAGGAAGCTCAAGATCTCTATGGATATGATAATGATGATGCAGGCATGATTAAGATTCAGTTGGAAAAAGAAGATTTACAGAAGAAAACTTCTGAACACAAGAGAGTGACCATTCATACACAGAAGCTGCAGCTAAGTAAACTGATATTTCTACCTGATACCTTTGAAGATCTACTCAGAATAGCAGGTAAAGTCTTTCTTAGATAAAAAAGAGAAAACAATTAAATTAAATTAAATTAAATTTACTCTAAAGCTATTGAAATCATGTTAATTAAGCAGATTGCTTCTTTGCAGGTGAGAAGTTTGGAGGATGTAGTTTCACAAGAGTAATGAACAAAGAGAATGCAGAAATAGAGGAGTTGAGTGTGATACGAGATGAAGATCATCTCTTTTTCCAGTGAGCAACAACAACAAGTCTCTGAAAATCATCTAATAATATTGCTGAAGCACAATAAATTTGTGTGGACCAGCAGATACCCTTATAGCTAGGAATGTAGTATAGTGAAGCAAGTGTACACAACGAATTTCATGTAAAATAAAGCATCTTCCTATCTTAGTATCGACTATGTTGTTTGGTCACGGAGTCCCATAAAATATATGCTATGGGCCTAAATTTTGTAGGTTCGTGTGTTAGGTGGATTAGGATTGTGATATTTTAGAATTTTTAAGAAATATCAAATGTTAAAGATATGGGTCTATTTTGTATTCATATTTAGAAAATACGGATATGGGTATGGACATAAAGAATGACATATTAATATACTTTTATCACATTTTTTTCTCTTTTTTCAATATATTCCGGTATCACATATCTTATTTTTCAAGTGTATATCAATCTTATCCACATATCTTGATATTAATATCGATATATACAAATGGATGATTTGAGTGGATAAAAATTTGGATGCAATTCTTATTAGAGATTTGGTTGTTAGTGAAGAAGTTAACGGGAAAGAGTCCGGTTAACCTATGTGCGATTGTATGAAGTTGAGACATATATCTCGTCGATGGAGCCTACCATGTGAAGCTTTCTGTTAGTAATCTTCTTGCCCTTCTGGTTACTCTGATTGGGATTTATGTTTTGTGCCTTTTTGGTGTTTGTGTGGACTCTCCGTCCAGCATGAGAGCTATCCATTCCTAGAACAAGAAGCCATCATCGGTTTTGGAGATGAGATTTGGGAGAAATACAATTAGGATTTATCCGATATGGGATCTTGGTGGGGTGTGTTCATAAAATTCCGATTCGTTAGATATGGTTCGACAATTCGGTGATTTCTATCCATGAAGATCCGAGTTCAATAATTAATTTTCTCTATCCAATACAATACTTGATTATCGGATCGAATGCATAAAGAGTTAATTTTGCCTTAGGATAGATATGTTATGTATATATATTTTATAAAGTATCATATTATTCAACAAAATTAAACAGTTGAGTTGGTCTTTATGTCTCCACAAAGCCTAAAAGTTTTTAGTCCGGTGCTAACCGAAAAAGTGATATATATATATAGATAGGATCACGTAGGAACTTTGATTAGAGTAGGGAGTAGGAACATCTACCATTCGTACAATTGTTTTGTGTGAACGTCCCTCATTAACCGTTGTATTTGGTAATATCGAAATAGTTATTGATCAAGATATTCTATTGCCTAAATTAGATGTTAATAATATACCAATTAAGTTAAAAAATATGTTATATTCAATATTCACAATCGTTTTCATCTAATCACCTACTTAAACCATACTAAAAATATAACGATTGTTAAATCATTAAAAATTATAATGACCTAACAAATTAAAGATCGTAATTTTAACCGCCGGCGAAACTTTATTAATATAGTTAACGACCGTAATTTTAATAACTTAACAAATTAACGACCTAAAATTATAATGACCTAACAAAATAATGACCGTAATTTTAGGGCTTAACAAATTAACTACCTAAAACATATTTAACCACCGGTGAAACTTGTTTAACCGCCGGCGAAACTTTATTAATCTAGTTAACGACCGTAATTTTAATGACCTAACAAATTAACGACCTAAAACATGTTTAACCACCGGCGAAACTTGATTAATCTAGTTAACGACCGTAATTTTAATGACCTACTAAATTAACGACCTAAAATTATAATGACCTAACAAATTAACGACCGTAATTTTAATGGCTTAACAAATTAACGACCTAAAACTATAACAAACTAACAAATTAACGACCGTAATAGCCCACTAATTTCGACCATAATTTTAACGATCTAACAAATTAATGAACGTAATTTTAATACCTAACGACCAGTTGATAAATAACGACCGGTTGATTATATTTTAACGATCATCACATATATAATTTTACGTTCATGATGATAAAACCAACCGTTTATATTTTGTTACAATAAATTTGGAAATTTGTTAGTGAAAATGAATATATATTTTTTCCTACTTTAACGATATATTATAGGCTAGTGAATTAATTATGAACAATTCAAT
Source organism: Fagopyrum tataricum (assembly GCA_002319775.1). Classification (NCBI taxonomy): domain Eukaryota; kingdom Viridiplantae; phylum Streptophyta; class Magnoliopsida; order Caryophyllales; family Polygonaceae; genus Fagopyrum; species Fagopyrum tataricum. The sequence continues at coordinate 46,514,494 of CM008286.1, read as the reverse complement.
AAAACTCACCTATTTAAGCTTAATATGGTCCTTCCATCGTGGACGTTCAATATTTGATCGGATGTTAGGAGTTCATACTCCCTACTCCCTACTCTAAGAGAGGTTCCCACCGGATCCTGACCCTAGAGAGAGTTAGGATCATGTAGGAACCTTGAGCCCCGTTTGATCGTACCCCAGAAACGGAAAAATGAATCTTATTTATATGCGTAACTTATTAATAAAAAATTTTGAAATTATTTTTGTATGTTATACTCCATAGTATTGGAGACAAAAAAAAAAAAAAACATTATTTATCAACCGAAAAAAATCTAACCGAAGATAAGGGTGAGCGATTGATCAAAATTTAGAAGCAAATTGACAAGACAAATACGTAGCTATCATACATCTTCGTTCAGAAACGAGTGGTCAGTTGTAAATCTGAAAACAAAATCCAAAGCCAAGCTTAATCAAGATCAAGAACATAGAAGCAAAGAAAGATGGGGGTAGAGTATGTGAAGAGGAAGATGGGTAGCTACATAGAGATGGTGATTAAAGATGTTTCCATGGCAGCACAGGGTATTACCAAAGATGCCATCCACAGGATCAGGTCTCACTTGCCTCACATCTTCCCTTCTCTCAACTACAAGGTACGCATAGGTGTTTTGATTAGTCAGTCTCCTTTAGTTGGATCAATCCAGGATTTAGCATCTAATTTGTTATTAAAAACCACTACTCTACTCCTTGATTTCGGTAATTTTACGATTCAAAGATAAGAGAATTCGAATTTTAGATATAATGTTATTAAAAACGAAATACTCGTTAGAATTACATAAATAAGTTTCATAATACGCCACGACGAACTATGTTCAATATGATAACATTTAGGTACATAATGAATAATATGTCACAAACTCTGTTAAGGGAGAATTATATGATTTTATGTTCTCTCACAGTGATATTTGTATCTTCTCACACCACCTTCCGCCCACCTTGTTACATGTATTTTCTCACCACCCTCGTGGCACTAAAATACCCTCGGCGAACCCTTATTCTCCCATGAGTTATAATAATACTCATGTTTGGTAAAACTTGAAATTGAAATGAAAATAATTAAATAGAATGACTTAATTCTAGAGAACAATTTGATTTCATAAAGTAAAGGTGGGTTTCCATTTTAAAATATTATCCATTTCAAATTTAAAACCACATTTATATGTTTTCATTATACATATTTTATACTCACTTATTAATTTACAAAATAGAATTAATATTTTTTATCAAAAAAATACCCATCAATTGATTTTGATTTATAACGAATTACTGTGTAAATAACATGATTTTGCTTTATAAAAAATATTTAAATTTATTAACTATAATACGGATATTTTAGTAAATATGATATGTCAACGGAAGATGCTCGAAAACAATCATTAGGAACTTCCTTAATATAGTTTTTGTTGGTCCCTCCTTAATCAAGCCCATTTGATAAATGGGTTATCCAATAAATTGCATACAAATCCAATGGGCTAAGATCCAAAATATGAGGAGTCCATTATGGAGAAAGATCTAGAAATTAAGAGAAAAGATGAGAAGGATATAGAGAAGATTAGTCTAGAACTAATCTAGAATATTCCTCCAATATATATTCTAGGAATTTGTGTAATTCTAGAATTCTCTCCTCCCCCTATAAATAGGTGGAGAAGTTGTACATTTGCAACATACACAAAAATTTGAGAGCTCAAGAAAGCTAAATACAAGTTGTGAGAGTGCCCAATAAAATCTTGTAGATATTCTTCTCCACATAAATAAAAGTGAGTTTGTATCAATTAAGTCATTGACTTAATTAGTCTCATATTTCTCATCCTACCAACACGAAAGTGGGAGGTTTTTCCCAACAACTGGTATCAGAGCCAGGTTCGTCCGATCGATTTTAGCTCGTGTTGTTAAGATGGAGGTTACCGCCATTCACGATGGCGAGATGTTCAAACTCACGGCGGATAACTATTCCTACTGGAAGTCGATGATGGAGGATCACCTTTACTGCAAGGATTTGTACGAGCCCATCACTAGTGAGGATAAGCCCGAAGGGAAGAGCGAGAAGGAGTGGGAGCTTCTAAACCGGAAAGCTGTCGCCATGATCCGTAAGTACATCGACAAATCTTTATTTGAACACGTCTCGACATATACAAATGCTTTTGAATTATGGACAAAGCTTGAGTCCATGATTCAAAAGAAAACGCCTCGTAATAAAGCCATTTTAGTCCGACGGTTACTGAAGATGGAGTACAAGGATGACCAAAACATGATCGAGCACTTGAACAATTTCAAGGGGCTCGTAAATCAGCTAAATAAAGCTGGAATGAAACTCGAAGATGAGTTGCAAGCCCTTTTACTCCTTAGTTCCCTTCCAGAGAGTTGGGACACTCTCGCGGTTACTCTAAGTAACTCGGCCCCGGAAGGAAAGCTCACCATGGACACCGTTAGTGATAGCCTCCTTGGTGAAGAAGTTAGAAGGAGAGAACGAGGCACGTCTTCCCAATATGAGGCGAACGTTATTGACAACCGGGGTAGAGGCGATGCACGTGGGCGCAATATGAACCGAAGCCGAGACCAGTCTTGAGGTCGGTCCAAGTCACGCTCTAGGCCAACGTGTTACTATTGTGGGAAAATAGGCCATAAGAAATCAGAATGTCGATTTCTTAAGAAAGATCAGAAGGCCGGTAACATCAAGCCAGATCAAATTAACCCAACAAAGAGGCGAGAGGAAGACAAGGGTACTACCGCCATGGCAGACGAAGGAGATGATCTATACCTCTTCGGAGAAGATAACTTCCTAAATATCGCCTCAGACGATAGCTCCTGGATTATAGATTTTGGTGCATCATTCCACGTCACTCCCCATGAGAGTTTCTTCTCAACCTACCAAAGCGGTGATTTTGGTAATGTTCAGATGGGGAATCAAAATAGGAGCAAGATTGCCGGTATGGGAGATATCATCCTGGTATCAAATACAGGATGCAAGCTTACTCTTAAGGATGTGAGGCATGTCCCTGATATGCGCCTCAACCTCATATCAGCCGGAAAGCTTGACGATCTTGGTCTAGTAAATCACTTTGGCGGTGGAAAGTGGAAACTCATCAAAGGAAGCATCATAATGGCTCGAGGAAAGAAGGAAGGGTCGTTGTACGTCACACAAGCCAAGCTTTGTAAAGGAGAGGTCAACGTTGCAAGCGCGTACATGGAACTATGGCACCGAAGGCTTGGGCACATGAGTGAGAAGGGTCTTCATATACTAGCTCGGAGACAACTCCTCTCAAAGGTGCAAGGTAACTCTCTTGATCCGTGTGCTGATTGTTTAGCTGGTAAACAACATAGAGTTGCCTTCCAAACATCTTCTCAACCTAGAAGAAGGAAGAATATTCTAGATCTTGTGCACACGGATGTTTGCTCCATGTCCGAGAAATCCCTTGGTGGTGCGTCATATTTTGTTACCTTCATAGACGATCACTCAAGGAAGTTATGGATGTACCTCCTAAAGACCAAAGACCAAGTTCTTGATGCATTCAAAGAGTTTGTTGCTCGGGTGGAACGAGAGACAAGACAAAAGCTCAAGAGTGTCCGATCTGACAATGGCGGCGAGTATAGAGGTCCATTTGAGGCATACTGTAGATCTCATGGAATCAGGATGGAGAAGGCACCACCTAAGACGCCACAACTAAATGGGCTTGCAGAGAGAATGAACCGAACCATTACAGAAAGAGTTCGGTGTATGTTATCACACGCCAAATTACCTAAGTCGTTCTGGGGAGAAGCTGTGAAGACCATCGCCGACATTGTCAACCTTACACCGTCCGTTCCCCTTAATGGAGACACCCCGGAGGAAGTTTGGTCAGGAAAGAATGTTAAATATGACCATCTAAAGGTGTTCGGGTGCAGGGCATTTGTTCACATACCTAGGGACGAACGTGTCAAGCTTGACGCCAAGACCAAAGAATGCATCTACCTTGGCTCACCTAGAGATGAACTCGGCTATCGGCTATGGGATCCGATCAACAACAAGATTATTAGAAGCCGAGATGTAGTGTTCTTCGAAGATCAAACAATTGAAGATATTCAACGTTCAGAGAAGCCAAGGACAAGAGTCAAAAGGAGCACACCAGACCCCGACCCTTCTCCGATACGACAAGACACTTCAAATGACGCTACACCAGGAAATGAAGATGTTGAAGAGAGTGATACTACTCCAGAGCATGGTGATGAAGAAATCCACCAAGCACCAGAAGGACAATCGAGCACTCCACTAGAGTCTCAACCGAGAAGGTCTTTGAGAGACAGACAACCATCTACACGATACACACCCGATCAATATGTGACCCTCACGGATGAGGGGGAGCCTCAAAGCTACAAGGAGGCCATGGATGACACTCACAAGAGTGAGTGGGTAAGAGCCATGCAAGATGAAATGGAATCCTTGCATGAAAACCACACATATGAGTTGGTTGAGCTACCAAAAGGGAGGCGAGCTTTGAAGAATAGATGGGTATACCGAATAAAATCAGAGGATGGAAACTCAAAGCCCCGATACAAGGCTCGATTGGTCGTGAAAGGATTCCAGCAGAAGAAAGGCGTCGACTTTGAAGAGATATTCTCTCCAGTAGTAAAGATGTCATCAATCCGAGTTGTTCTTGGTATAGCAGCTGCCCTAGACCTGGAGATCGAACAACTCGACGTCAAGACCGCCTTTCTCCACGGGGATCTCGAAGAGGAGATATACATGGAGCAACCTGAAGGATTCAAAGAACCAGGCAAAGAGAATCTAGTTTGCCGACTAACAAAGAGTCTATATGGGCTAAAGCAGGCACCAAGGCAGTGGTACAAGAAGTTCGACTCTTTCATGGCAGATCATGACTTCAAGAAGAATCCATGTGACCCATGTGTCTTCATGAAGAGGTACGCTAGCGGTGACTTTCTCATACTCTTACTTTATGTCGATGACATGTTAATAATAGGTCATGATCGTAACAAGATAGCTGCTCTAAAGAAAGACTTGAGCAAGAGTTTTGCCATGAAAGACTTAGGACCGTCAAAGCAAATTCTTGGGATGAAGATCACTCGTGATCGATCAAAGAAGATGTTATGGTTGTCCCAAGAAAGATACATCGAAAAGGTGCTAGAGAGATTCAACATGCACCAAGCTAAGTCGGTAAGCACACCACTTGCTACACACTTTAAGTTAAGTTCAAAGCAATGCCCAACTAGTGAACAAGAGAAGCGGGATATGGAGAATATCCCTTATGCGTCGGCAGTAGGCAGCCTTATGTACGCCATGGTATGCACTAGGCCCGATATTGCCTATGCAGTTGGAGTAGTGAGTCGCTTCCTAGAAAATCCGGGAAAGGAACATTGGGCTGCGGTGAAATGGATCCTCCGATATCTACGAGGCACCACTAATAGGTGCCTATGCTTCGGAAATGAGAAGCCGATACTTCAAGGATACACAGATGCCGACTGGGCCGGTGATACTGATTCCAGAAATCAACGTCGGGATATGTGATTACATTCGCAGGGGGAGTTGTTTCCTGGCAATCAAAGTTACAAAAGAGTGTTGCCTTGTCCACCACTGAAGCAGAATACATTGCAGCTACTGAGGCCTGCAAGGAGATGTTATGGATGAAGAACTTCCTGGTGGAATTGGGAGTAGAGCAAGATCGGCATATCTTGCAATGTGATAATCAAAGCACAATTCACCTAGCAAAGAATTCATCTCTTCACTCCCGCTCAAAGCACATAGACATACGACATCATTGGATCCGAGATGTTCTCGAAGAAAAGATTCTGCAACTAGACAAGGTGCACACGGACGAGAACTGGTCAGACATTATGACCAAGGTAATACCGACCAAGAAGTTTGAAGATTGTTGTCAAGGTACCGGCATCGTATCGCTTGATTAAGTCGTGAGGGGGAGAATTGTTGGTCCCTCCTTAATCAAGCCCATTTGATAAATGGGTTATCCAATAAATTGCATACAAGTCCAATGGGCTAAGATCCAAAATAGGAGGAGTCCATTATGGAGAAAGATCTAGAAATTAAGAGAAAAGATGAGAAGGATATAGAGAAGATTAGTCTAGAACTAATCTAGAATATTCCTCCAATATATATTCTAGGAATTTGTGTAATTCTAGAATTCTCTCCTCCCCCTATAAATAGGTGGAGAAGTTGTACATTTACAACATACACAAAAATTTGAGAGCTCAAGAAAGCTAAATACAAGTTGTGAGAGTGCCCAATAAAATCTTGTAGATATTCTTCTCCACATAAATAAAAGTGAGTTTGTATCAATTAAGTCATTGACTTAATTAGTCTCATATTTCTCATCCTACCAACACGAAAGTGGGAGGTTTTTCCCAACAGTTTTTGAATTGTTCGATTGAACAATTCAAACAAACAGAAAAGAATCGGAACCAATTTCCTCTTCTACGATTTTAACAAGTATCATTGTAATGAATATCTTCTATTATATATTCAAGGATCATTACAAGCATGTATATATACAATAGATTTCAATTATGTATGTTGTATATATTTATGTTTATTACAATATACCCTCTTATTCTATATAATGGCATATACTCTTCATACTCCTACCATATTTTGACGAGGATCAACACATGATTGTAGAGATGTATGGCCTTAATGTCTACAAACACACCGTGTGCTCCTTTTGTATATTGGTAATAGTTCTAATAACTTCCTTTGAGGCTTTTTATTCCTATATCATCGAATCGCTCTAATTGTATTTTTACATGTCCGACTTGGACCCACTTTCATAGTTTTAAGGTATTTTTATCACTCGGTCGTCGGTCGTTGGTAGATCGTTTCTCACTCAAGAGAAATATTCTCACGACATAGTTCTTTAGACACAAATATCTAACTACGAGACTACTCTCACCCAAGTTAAAGTTGGAGCAATCAAACTTTACCGACTCACACCGAATATGCACACGCTAGTAAGCCTTGGATCAAATACACTCTTACATACAAATGTCGGTTCTACCATGGACATGACCACCAACATTTTCTTTTTCATAGATACATATAAATCTAGTTAGTTTATGTCATTATTAGGTTTTCATAAATATCTCGATATGTACAACACCAAGGGCACTAAAATGATTGAGTTTGACATACGTTTATTCACAACGAGGTCGTATTATAAGAAACTACCCATATTCTTTTATTCGTACATTTTTTATGCTACAAAAAAGTATAAAAAGGTTACTTGTTCCGTCTAAGAAATTTAAGATATAGTAAGTCGGTATATGTACAAATATACTAACATGTATATTTGATTTGTTAATTGGTTTTACCAAACATACTTGCAGTTGATGGATGATACAAATAATGGAAGCATAGGAAAAGAAAGCGAAGAAGAAGAGAAAGAAGATGAAGTAGAGCAACAAAGCAAAGTGATTGATGCCTCACCGACATCCTCTTTATCTAAGTTGTAATTTTTTTCTACTTTTTGTTTCATCAGAGCTTATATTCCCTTTCTTAAAGTACATAATATGAGTTAATTGGGTGGAATAAGTCGAGAGTTTGTTCTATTATGAAACACAATATCTTTTGTACGCAATTACGAAAAGTAAACTAAACGTTTGTAACATAATATCGTTAGTGAATAAAATTTAGATTGTTAGTTTGAATTTTTTGAAAATGAAATTTGTTGTGAATAAATAAAATAATATTTTAATTTGTTATGTATCTTTAAATACTTTTTTTTTTAGAAAAATTTATAATTTTAAATTTTTTGTATTATTATTTAAGAGTTTGTTTAGTTAGTTTAAATGTATCGTACCATTATTCCGTATTACATTTTAAACAATTCGTAGCTCACTGAAAACAAAAGTCGTAAAAAATTTTTATATTAAATTACAAATATTGACCTATATGATTATGAATAGGTGAGCATATGTTAATCACATTTGACAACCAACTAAAAGCAGTTTCTTCACATAAACTTTCGTTGTTAAATTGTCTACATTGACTCCCAATGTGAATATTGGGTTTCCACGTTAAGTTCAACGTTGTTTTCACATTGGCTCTTAGTGTGAAAATATTATTTTCACATTAACTCTCAATGTGAGTCGGACTCAATGTGTTCAACATTTCGACATAGAACATTTTCCGATTTTGTGCATTTTAATCGTCTTATGGACAAAGTTGTTGTCAAATAACATGAATCACCGTTTGACTCTCAATATAAAAACGTTTTTTTTTTCAATTTGTAATGGTAACATGAATCAAAGTTCGACTCCAAGTTCCATAGCCTAAACCTATAGTGTTCCTTGATAATCATTTGACGTCTAATATGTCTTTTTTCATTAAGAGTTTGAGACAATTCAACTTCACTTGGCTTAATCTTCGTATATGTAAACTAATAAGATAAAACACAATGCTAATGTCAAATCCTTAAGTTTGCCGTCGTCAAAACTCAGTAGGAGAAAACAAAGTAATCAATTACAATCATTTGCTCCAACAATACGTAAACCCAAAGTGAAGATATGTAAAGACCAACCCATGTATTTAGAGTGGAAAGCCTAACAAACTCGTTGATCGATCGTGATGAAAACCACTGCCTTTTTTTTATGGATAGGAATTTTAAACAATCGTAATTAAGCTTTTTGTGTGTAGATTACAAACTTCGACTCTCCGAGAATGTCCTTATGAAATCTAGCCTACAATCAGAATATAACACTCTCACTAAAATCCTACAAGCCAAAGCTTCTTGTGTACGTTGAATGCTTTTAAAGGGGATTGCTAGATGTACCGGCGAAAATCACTATTTGTCACCATAATTTCGAGTGCGTAGTTGAGTGGTTTCCAAGAAAACATATGGGGTGTGTAGTTGGAGTCCGTGAAAAATAATAAAAATCAAAAAATTGAACTGCGCACCATTTTTTTACTTCTACTACGAACCTCATATGCGTATTTGAATTAGTTCTCAACTACGCACGCGAAGTGCGTATTTTTTGTGACAAGTAGTGATTTTCGCCGGTACGTTTATAAACCACGTTTTTAAATCCCTCCTTTTTATTTTATATTAAAGAAATACACTTCATTACAAGCTGTCCGAATTCTTATATAGGACTAGACATTCTCGGGATATCAATATCTCAGATGTTTCCCACAAATCTCACTCTTAATATTTTACATAAATCAACCCTTTAAAAAACAACTTATGAAACCCAAATATACCACACAAGGAAACTATTGATCTTCATATTATATGTGTGTGAGATTTTGTTTCTAGAAAATCCTATCAAATCGTGATATATCTTGTCGATACATAGATGATTTGATTTGGATTGCAACGGTTGCTTGAATCACCGTTTGACTCCAGATTTCCTAGTGTAAATTTGTAGTTTTCTTGATGGTCATATAAGTTTTTTGGATATTCATTTGAGACGTCTACTTTCATAATTGTTTGAGACAATTCAACTTTATTGACTTGGTCTTCATACTTTGGACTAAGATAAAACAACATTCCAATCTTAAAATTTTTAAGTTTATCGTCTTTAAAATTCAATTGAGAAATCTGAGCAGTCATTTGCAATCTTCAGCTCTAACATAGACCAGGTGTATTTGTTGGACATCCTCTTGAACAAAAGGGTTATAAGATATAAGTTCTTATTTATCATAAGATCATTGTTACTAGACACGGTGTGTTTAAAGAGCATGTGTGTTCTTTTCAACATTTCATCTCCTGGCATATCTTCCTCTTCAAATTCACCGTCACTTTCCTTGGTCTCACATCAACTTGATACTCCATAGTTCATTACTCTTTTTACCAAAGATTCCAGTTCATTTTCTGCACATGCATTGCCTACTATTGTTAATCCTTCTCAATCACCTTCCACTGACATTGATCATTTTTCTACACTTATACATGGTCAATTCAAACTTCTTTCATCTACACCACCTTCTTCATTTATAGAACCCATTCATAATCCTCTTACTACAACTCATATCCCTCTAATTCATAGACCTATTGGAAGACATACAAGCCTATCGAATATCAGTATTATATATGTGCATCTACTTCTTCTACCAATCCTTATTATTCATTCATTTTCCATCTTCATTCAACAACATGTTCTAATGTTGAATATGTTCATTCTATCTACAATGCTTTATCCTCCAGACTTTGAACCTTCTCATTATGATCAAGCTAAAAATGACCCTAGTTGGATTCAAGCTATGGATAAGGAGATGTCAACTCTTTAAATAGACCAGATTTGACAATTAACGTCAATTCCTCTTAGACATCTATCAATTGGCTTAAATGGGCGTATAAGGTCAAGTATAATTTTGATGGGTCGACGGAGATATGCAAAAAAAGATTGGTAGCTAAAGGTTATAATCAAATCAAAGATAAGGATTATGAGCTTTAACTCTTGTGAAGATGACAACCATTCTCCATACATATTAAACGGATCATCATCGTAATAGAACATGATGATTTATGACGCACGACGAAGAACGATGATGAACAACTCAAGAACATTCAAAGAAAGTTCGAGAACATTCAAGAAAAATTCAAGAATATTCAAAGAAAGTTCAAGAACAATGAAGAACGGACGATGAACAATCAAGAACTAAGTAAAGAACTTGACCTCAATTCCGAGCTCTGATACCAATTTGATGCAAATGGGGCGATCTAGATCGAGGAGCAACTTCAAGTCTTCAACTACTCCTTCTTGGTCGTTCGAGGCGGATCAAATGATAGAATATGGTTGATGGGGCCTTAGAAATGGATGCGAAAGCGTACGGGCGATCCGATCTAGGTCGATTGAATCATCCACGAGGTGGAGCGGGATAGTTGATCCTTCAAAAGGATCCTTGATTATGGAAGGCTTGAATCAAATACTAGATCTAAGATAGATATTTGAGGAGGGGAAAGAAGAATGATGTACAAACCAAGTAAGAGGATATCCCTTCACTATACTTGGATTCAACTTAGACATAATTTACAATGATGGCCAACACATCCTTATAAGAGGGTGTTGCCTAAGTACGGACTAATAAAAATGCATAAACGGAAGGCCCAAGCCCAATAGATATTGGCTAAAGAGGAACCAATAGGAATTGCCTAAGGAAGGTTCAATGAAAATACTTAGAAGAGAATATTCCACAAGAATATTCATTCTACTATTACATGGTTAATAAAGGAAATAACTAAGTAAAATACCTTAAAATGACAAGTTTTATGTCATGGCTAGACGTGCCGCTTGTGGGGTCCTCTTAGCCAGATTGACGGATGACCTCGCCATCTGAAGAAATATGAGATATGATATTCACATTTCAATCCTCTTGATACTCCTTATCCGACTCTTAAATCTCTTGGTGTCACTAATTTTTCATCGCATTATGTTTTAAAATAATTCTAAGCATTATAATTTATAGCAATCAATCTTTTTTTTATACAAACTAAAAGTTGTGTGTAATCATTTAAAGTATAATTTATTTTAATTTTCAAAAAACAATAATATATATTTCATATAAGATGTCCACACCGATGACCGATCTCATCCCCTCGCTATCCTAATTCCAACGGTCGGATGTTTCGGATAAGATTTTGAGGAAAGTGAATGGACAACGCAAGCCCCTTGTTCGAAAGACATTAGACATCCTACGGTGAACGCATAAAACTATGTCCTCTCACCCAACCCATCAATGAATCAAGAATGTGAATGTACTTCAAAGTCAATCAACCTTATCATCTCAATTTCGGCTCCTTGTGCGCAACTTGCGTGCTTTAACAATGCACATTCACCAGGATATGGGATATTAAAGTTATATATATATGAGTTGGTTCGACTGAGTATGCTCTGTATGGAGAGGGGACGATGGAAAATTTTTGTTCTTTTTTTATAAGAAAAATCAGTTTTTTTTGTTACTGTCGAGTTAATTTTTTTTAATATTCTAAAAATGAATATTTATCCTAAAATGAACAAAATTTGTTCTTAGTACTTTCTATAAGAAGCTTTCTCACCGAAACCAAAGCCTATATACACATAGATATAGGATCTTAAAGTTCGTGTGCGTAGTTTAGATTTTAATATAAGAACATGCCTAGGCAGAATAGTAGAAGCCGGTCTCAAGTCGATTAACTATGCATATAAAACGTATACATGTTCTGCATCCCAAAAAGAGAGAAAAAACAAACACATCTATGCATATAACATGCATAATTATAGTTCACAAAAAAGAAGAAAGGCTATGAAACTACACATATAACATGAATAGTTGTAGTATCTATAAAAAAGGGGTAAAACACAAATATACATGCAATATGCGTAGTTGTAGTGTACGAACACACAACGACACATAAAGCATGTGTAATCGTACGTAGTTTAAACAACTCAACAAGCTTCGTTCTCAACTTCAATTACGCGTTCTACATACGTAATTCAAAACCATAATGCGAAAATCAGCACTATGCACATGATTTACATCGTTCTAGTGTTGTATAAAGATTTCTGTTAATTTTAATTGTTTTTAAAACTTACCCACAAATAAAAGTAACTGAAAATAAAATTATCAAATATTGACCATGTGAACGGAAGTCGATAATTAGATGCCGTTTTGTGTAAGATGCTATCATCATTGAGAATCTTTAGTTGACGGGCAAGTTTGTGATGATTCTTGATATTTGCTTCACGAGATGCAATTCTATATATTATAGTGGAGGGTTGAATTCAACGTTGATGACAATTGAAAACCAGCTGTCGATTTCAGATCACATGACTCATCTTTCAATTCTTGCTATGCCTGACTGCATTTTTGACTCCGAAGTCGTACGGATTATTACGCCCCGTTTGGTTTCTAATTCATGGAAATGGTAAGTGTGAGAAACTAATATGTGTGTTCATTTTTAGATTATTATTCATTTCATATACATTCTCATGATATCATTGGACTTGTGTATACTCGGACTCGAATCGAACATTGACTAAAAGTTTACCGGTTTATCCGAAACGGATTTGGGATGAGTCTGGAACTCGACCCATGAGTCCCTTTTTTAGTCGATTTAGTTGTTACTCCGGAACCACTCTATGAGTCGGTAGAGAGCGGTAGGGCTTCTTTTTAGTTTTAACGAAATGGAGAAGGCAAGGAGTAGAACTAGGTATAAAAAATTTTATTATAAAATACGGGTCGGAATGAGCACCTCAAACGGGCTTATGAATTTTCCGAACCTATCCGGTGGACTTGACATGTTGGACTCAACAGTTTGAACGAACATATATAATATGTCAAACTGTCCATTTTTTCGGACGGATAGGTCAGTCCGTATTTGTCCAGGTCTATATACCATGCACATAACGTATTTATTAAATCCGAACATATTCCAAAATGAGTTTGTCATATTGTGATGGTTCTCCTAAGTTGAACATGTTGAGTATAGTGTCAATAGTCAAATGTATACAACATTTAATGTAACACATTCCCCTCACTCTATCTCACCCTAGTCCCTTGTACGTTTACCTTTCTTCACCGTAATCCAAAGTTCAACTTTCTCTACATAAAAACCCTTCAACCAATCTCATACTTTCCATCTCTCTCCCTTATCAAAAAATGGCATCACAAACTCATGTGTTCTTCCTTATCATCACCTTCTATCTTTCACATTCATCCACTCTAAATGCACAAACCAATCTCCAAATCCAAACACAAGCCTTAGAAGCCTTCAAATCTTCAATCACAAAAGACCCACTTAATACTCTATCCAATTGGACTCAAACCAACCACCATTGCAACTGGAATGGCATTGCTTGTGATCATCTTTCTCCTCCCAACATCATCTCCATCTCTTTATCACAATCACAACTCCAAGGCGAGATTTCCGCCTCCCTCGGAAACATCTCAACTCTCCAGGTTCATGATCTCTCCTCAAATGCACTCTTTGGCCAAATCCCAATTCAAATCACCAATTGCACTTCCTTATCAATCCTTGACTTAAGCAATAATCAACTCACAGGTAAAATCCCATTAACCATAGGAAACTTACTTAATCTCATCTCCTTTGCAGCTTACACTAATACCTTAAACGGAACCATCCCAAAATCCATCTCAAATCTTAAATCACTTGAGCTTCTTGACCTTAGCCAAAACCATCTCATCGGATTAATCCCTCAAGAAATCGGAAACTTATCGAATTTAGTTTATATTCAACTATTCGAAAATTCGCTTTCCGGGAAAATTCCTCATGAGTTATCCAACTGCAAGAATCTTACCATTATCAACATATACACAAATCATTTTACCGGAATCATACCATCCTCACTCGGCAATTTACCTAACCTTACACAATTGAGACTCTATACTAACAAGCTAGTATCCACAATTCCTTTAACTCTACTCAATTGTAAATCTTTGACTCATTTAGGTCTCTCACAGAATGAATTGACAGGAAATATACCGTTAAAGATCGGATATTTGGCTGCCTTAGAGGTTCTTACATTACATTCTAATTACCTTACTGGATCAATTCCTTCTTCGTTATTTTCCTTGAAAAATCTTACATACTTTTCAGCTAGTTTCAATTTTCTCACCGGTGAGATTCCGGCGAACATAGGCTCTTCAAGAAAATTACTGAATCTCACATTGAACAATAACCGTCTTAACGGTAATATTCCTTCTAGTATAAGTAACTGTACTTCTCTTCTTGGTATTGGTTTGGCTTATAATAACTTGACAGGCACTCTTCCTAGAGAATTGGGTTTGCTTTCAAATCTCACCACTTTCTCTGTTGGGAGTAATCAAATGTTTGGTGAAGTCCCAATTGAGCTTTACAATTGCACTAATCTTGTTGTTTTAGATCTTGCTCGTAACAACTTTTCCGGGTCAATGAATTCGCGAATCGGTCAGCTCATTAATCTCAAGAGATTTCAAGCTTTTAGTAATTCTCTTGTTGGGGAAATCCCAACTGAGATTGGAAATCTAAGAAGCTTACTCACATTGTATCTCGACGAAAATCGATTCTCGGGGCGAATACCATCTGCAATTTCACAACTTTCTCTTCTACAAGGACTCACTTTGAATGATAATTCATTTGAAGGTGAAATTCCTGAAAATATTTTCACCATGTCAAATCTCACTCTTCTTGAGTTACAAATTAATAAACTCAACGGTCAAATTTCATCTTCAATTTCAAATCTTGAGCTTCTTTCAGTATTGGATTTAAGCGGAAATCTTTTCACTGGCTTCATTCCTCAATCCATGGCTAAACTTACTCGACTCATGAAGCTAGATCTATCACACAATAATTTTTCCGGGCCATTAACACATACTATCATCCAAAACATGAAAACCCTACAAATATACTTGAACATTTCACATAATTTCTTCTCAGGAAACATTCCTGATGAATTTGGTATCCTCGGAATGGTTCAAGCCATTGACATCTCTAACAACAACTTCTCCGGTCATATTCCGTCGACACTACGAAACTGCAGAAACTTGTTCTTCCTAGATATGTCTAAAAACATGCTGATGGGTCAGATTGATGGAGATATTTTCAGTCAGTTGGATTTGCTTGTGTACTTGAATCTTTCAAGAAATCAACTTGATGGTCAAATACCTCAGAGTATTGCTAATCTGAATCATTTAAGCTCACTTGATGTCTCGGAGAATAGATTAAGTGATCCTGTTCCTCAAATAGGTGTTTTCAAGAACTTGCCGGACTCGAGTTTGGTCGGAAACAAAGATCTATGTGGAACCAATTCACTTGGACCATGTAAACAAAATGGTGTTTCTGGGTTTTCTAAAAAATCATTGTTGATCTTCATTCCTCTCTGTGTCATCATTGTTTTCGCATCTTGTGTACTAGCAACTTTTATTTACAAGCAATTTTTTTACAAGAGGCAGAGAAGAGACGTTGAGAAATTCGAAAGTGAATACACTTCAGCAATGAATTTGAAGAGATTCGAACCAAAGGAGTTAGAAATTGCAACTGACTCCTTCAGTGAGGAGAAGATCATTGGAGCCAGCAAGCTAAGTACTGTATACAAAGCTAGATTGGAAGATGGACAAATGGTAGTGTTCTATATATATATATATACACACACACATTGAAGATTACAATATTTACAAAATTGTATGTTATGTACAGGTAGCAATAAAGAAGCTGAATCTGGTTGAGTTTGCGGCGGAATCCGACAAGTGTTTCAAGAGAGAAGCCGGTATCTTAAGCCAGCTGAGACACCGCAATCTTGTGAAGGTGATGGGTTACGCGTGGGAGAGCGGAAAGATCAAGGCTTTGGTTTTACAGTACATGGAGAATGGGAACTTGGACAGCATTATACATGATCCGTGTGTGGATCGGGTCGGGTGGACGCTATCGAGGAGAATTAATCTTCTTGTCTCTGTTGCCAAGGGTTTAGCTTACTTGCATTGTGGTTTTGAGTTTGAAATAGTTCATTGTGATCTTAAACCTTCAAATATACTTCTGGATAAAGACTGGGAAGCGCATGTTAGCGACTTTGGTACAGCTAGGATGCTTGGTGTACATGATATGCAGGATGGAAGTGACGTTTCCTCTGTCTCGTCTGCGTTTCAGGGTACAATTGGTTACATTGCACCAGGTAATGTTTTTGGTTTTTTTCGAAGTATATAAGATTAGTGATACTCCTATGACTGCACATGTTCAGATCGGACCGAAAAATCGGACCGGAAATTACGGTTCGGTCAAGTCAGACCGGAAATTACGGTTAGATCTAGTCTTGGACCAAACTTGTAAAAATCCAGTCCGATCTGGTCCATGATATTATGGTCCGTTCCGGTCTGAACTGTTAATTTACACTTTAAAAAATTTGGACAATTAAAAGCATTCGTTCCGGTCCGGTCCATTATATTATTGTCCGGTCAAGACCGTTAATTTATAGTTTAACTATTTTTGAAGAGCAAAAAGCATACGGTCCGGTCCGATTCAAACCCATATCGAACCGGATTTAATCCATACAATTTATTTTTTAAATTTTTTTAAAAAAATTCAAAGCAGTCCGGATCGGTCCGTATTGAACCAGACCGTGCTGGATCGGTTTCAAGATTCAGTTCACTTCTATTTCGACATCATACCCGGAAAATGAAGCTTGATTGTGTCTTGTTCCTGCAGAATATGCTTACATGAGATCTGCAACGACAAAAGTTGACATATTTAGCTTCGGGATCATAGTAATGGAGCTGATAACAGGAAGAAGGCCAACAGGGATTGTGGGAGAGAATGGCTTGACAATCACTTTACAAACTCTTGTAAGTGAATCTATCATTGATGAAGTCAGGTCGCACAACCTCATCGATCCATCTCTGGCTTCGAGTATCAACGAAGAACAGGTGGATGTGTTGATACAGCTTCTTAAGCTAGCCTTGGCTTGCACCGGTCTACAACCCGAGGACCGGCCTGACATCAATCAGGTGTCGTCTACGCTTGTGAAGCTTAGCAAGAATTTGGAGATGCCATTATCAACAAAACCAAGAGCTCGATAGCAGAATTTGCGAAAGGAATCCGAGATGTTACACTGTGATTCAGAAAAATGCTGTTTTTTTAGGGGTATTTACATACATAAGTTGGCATTAGAGCATCATTAATCAAACCTGTGCCTACAACGTACTTGTAACGCTTGCACCAGTCTACAACACAATGAGTGTAGTTGATTCGTCTTCATCGTTAACTTCAAATCCACTGCTTGATTAGTTGTATGATTCGTATCTATCCTTATTTTTATTTTTTTTGGTAAAGATCTCTCCTTAATTTGATGTGCTTTATCTTATTTAATTACCTAGATCTTGCTGATTTTTCCTTGTTTTGGAATGTTTTTTTATTTGAATTTTGATTATTATATGTACACATGGATCAGTGAAGGATTTGATTTGTAATCTATGTAAGGTGTTTGATAAAAATATGATAGAATATGAATGAATTTATATATTTATGGGAAATTAGTTTAAATAAATTATAACAGATAAAATATAAATGGGTTTATGTAGTTATGGCTAATTAATTTGAAATTGTAACCGATAGAATAAGAACGGTTTAATATAGTAATGACTAATTAATTTAGGTTAATATTCTATGTACAATTATAACTATATATTCATGTTTAATGGAGAGCCAAAACAATGAGGTATTTTTCATGATCTACAATCTAACATGGTATTAAAGCAAGTCTGAAAAAAGTGTGCAGCTCATCGCGACCCAAAAAAAGCTATCGATAAGATTGAAATTATCAGATTTTATTTACGGATTAACAAATTATTAAGACTTGAATTTGTAAATATTAAAGTTATTGATTTTTTAAATTCTAAATTTTATTTACGGAGAAACAAATTGTTAAGATTTGAATTTGTATATATCAAAAATTATTGATTTTTGAAAGTACCTTTTTAAATAACTAGTGTATTACCCGTGCTTTGCACGAGATTGTGTTTTAAAATTATTTTATTATAAACTAGTTCATGACCCGTGCCGTGCACGGGTATTTGTTAAATAATGATTTTGTTGGTGCGAACACGGGTATTTGTTAAATAATAATTTTTTTGGTGCGAATTTGTTATTTTTTTTTATATTTATCGTTTACAATTATAATGACAATAATAACATGTTATTTATCCTATTAACAAAAAAAAAATATTTGAAAGGAGAGATACGGGTCTCTGGCGCATCTTGACGCGCTTCAATTAATAAAATATGGGCTAAGTAGTAATCAATCGGGATAGCCCGGCCTCTTAGATAAAAGGGAAAAAAAACAATACATTTAGTCTAACCTTAATATGAAAGCATAAAATAAAAAAAATTTAAGATTAAGACTAATACTTAATTTTGTTGAAGCCATTATTCTAAATATTGAATGGATATAGGAGAATATGACGAGCCAATAGATAAAAAATAATACAAGTCCATATCAACTTAGCCAATTGTAGCAACCATTTTGTTACCTGCATCTCACACATATATATATATATATATTATATTAGTAAATATTTTATTAATAATAACAAATAAAAATTCTTGCATTAATTACATTAAGGAGACGAATAAAAAAAAGTACAAAGCATATATTATTATCTTTCGGTCGATTACTTTAGCGCATATATATTGAGTTTTAATTAATGATAAATTAAAGATAAATAGAAAATGAACTTTAGCGCATATATATTGAGTTTTAATTAATGATAAATTAAAGATAAATAGAAAATGAACGATTCTAAATTGTTGATAATATAAATGAAGCGACATAAAAAAATGCAAAAAGTGAAACGTATAAATAATAACAAAAATAGTAAAAAAAAAAAAAAATTATGATCAAATTATACGAAAATTGTAAAATTAAATAGAATATGTTAGAGAATGATAACAACCTGGCTTACAAAGGAAAGGATATGATTTTTTAAAAAATGCGATCAAGTAACAAAGGACTAAAAAGACTAAACAAAAAAATAGGAGGAAACCTAAAAAAGAAAAACAAAAGATTAAAAAATAAAAAATAAAAAATAAGCCTTGATCACAGAACACAAAGTGAAGCCAGTAAACCGAACACCATCCCTGCTTGCTTTACGATCATATTCCATAACCTGCTTGATTATAACAGATATATAGTAAAAATACAATCAAGTAAGCCTTGGTGCACCACCACAACAAAGTCTCCGAACATATTCCATAACCTGCTTGCTTTACGAGTGCCATCGAATTTCCTACAAAATTGATGTATTTCACAACACGATAATTATCAATCGATTTGGATGAATCAAAAAATAGGAGGAAACCCAAAATCACCATAATTTAACCAAAATGCAATTCAACACATAGTAACACACAATCGACAAAAGTTTAACAATTCGATTGAGAAAATGATGACAAAGCTCACCGTTAATTGTTCAACTTGTATGTGAATCAAAAGTCCAAAGAGAATGAATATGAGGACCGGTTGAAGTGGGAATGTCGAGTTGCGAAGAGGTGGAGATAGGACACACAAAGGTTGAAAGAATCACAAGTCACGGGGAGCATGATTGAAAGAAACACGAGTCGCGCGGAGCACAATGGATGCCCTAGAAGGAGCAAGCAACCATATTAGTAAAAAAAATCATTAACTAAAAGATGAAATAATAATATAAATTTTAAAGAATAATAGTCAAAGGGAGAATTTGGACGAGAATTGAGAGAAGCAGTATATAGGTCGAGAGATGAATGAAGAGGTACATATAGGCAATAGTTTAGGTTTAGAATCGAATGATAATCTTGTGGGAGAAGATTAGAATCGAATCGTGTGGCAGAAGATTGATCGGATACTGATCATATATTTTTTATTTACGTTAAAAGTGAGAAAATAATATCCAACAAAATCTGACAAAATCTTTAAATTTTGAATTGATATATTCAATAACAAATAAATAAATCAACGATTTAGAAAATATAATTTAAAATTTTGGTTTAGTAAAAAAGATTTATTGACTTAATTAGATGTTTAAAAAAAAGTTTTTTTTTGAGAAAAATTATGAGGTTGCCACGTCAGCTTAAGTGACGGCTCTTTTAGTATAGGTATATAGATATTATTACATTCTATAAATTATATTGTATTTTTTACTTTAACCTTAGTAAAAGTAATATAACATCTTTTATAAAAATTTTATTTTGTATGATAATTTTATGTGGTATCATGAAAATTTGTTAAATAAATAAGTAAATTGAAACCAAAAACCCTATTTTAGATCATCATCGTTATTCCTCCTCGGCATGTCGTATCATGTACAACTTATATTTTAACCCCTCATTGTCTTGTTTATAGTGTAAATACAATATATTCTTCAGGTTAATATAATAATGATTATATTCAAGAACCAATTATGAAATATTTAAGATATGCCTAAACCGGTATAAAATTACTTAGTTTTCTGATTTTATTAGGATTTAATGAAATTGTAAAATTATATTTCAATTAAAAACATATTTTTAAAAAAATAATTAGATTTTGTGATATCTATTTTGGTTGGGTGTAGCAATATTTTAGCGATGACAATTTTGTAAATAGTTAGTGAAAATGTTGTAAATAAATAGAAAAAATGCTTAGATGGACAACCTACAGAATTGACACGTATGCAAAACGTAAACAACTTTAGTAATGTATATAGATTTTGAGAACTGCATGAATTGTGAAGTTGACATGTAACAAAGAAGGTCTCTTATTTAATAGATATATAAGATTATATTTAATTCTCCGGTTTACACGAATTGGAATAGATAGGGAGTCTATGCAGCTTTTTCACGTGTTTCGGAAAACGAGTAATGTTGAGAATTACCTCACTAACTTAACTTTCACTTATGACGTACTTTACTCACTTATGATCTTTGGCTCGGTCTAGGTTTTGAACCGGGCCGGACCGGTCCGATGTGATTCAAAACTCAAACCGAACCGAATTTTAAACAGTCCTATATCGCATCACAAATAGAATATGTTAAAGCAAAGCTCGAAATGTTGAGAAAAGAAATCAGAATTTTAAAAACTATAGCAAGCAGTTTTTATAAATAAAAAAAAGAACTAAAAATAATTATTATGGATCCCTAAAAATTAGGATTATTTGTTGGGCCAGATGAACCATATTATTGGACGGGCATGTATTGCTTACTCCGCAGCCGTGCTCCTATGGATCAAGCATCTGCTGCGTGACCTTCAAATACCTCTCACTCAACCAGTCAACCACAACGGCTACTGTGTGATAATGTGAATGCCAATTTCATGTGCAAAAATCTAGTTTTCATCTCCCATTTGAAGCATATATGAGCAAGTCGAAGCGGGTGCACTTCTGATCAACCATGTCTCCTCCGTCGATCAATTGGCCGACCTTTTTACCAAAGCTCTCATCAAAGATTGTGTCACTCTTCTTCGTCACAAGCTGCAAGTTCATCCTCCGGATTCTACATGCAACGCTCCATCCGTCCTTCAGCTTGTTGGAGGTAATAACGAAGAAGTTCAAACTAAATTACACTTTTGTATTAATAATGTCAAGTCAGAGACTTTGTCGAAAGTGCTAACAATATAACAAGTGTTTAAATTGGATATTACGGTAATTGCCTTAGTTAGAATATTCATTCTTATCTATAATTTTTATCCTAAGACAACTCTCTTTGTATAAGTATTCTGTATTATCAATAATAATTATTCAGCCATTCATTTTTCTATATGGTATCAGAAGCTTAAGCAATCAGGACCTCCAAATTTCAGTTTCCTTATCCTCATGACTGCTGAATATACTTCTCAAATGGTCAATCCTCATGAACCAACTAAACCCTTCACGATTATGGTACTCTCTAACATAATCAAACTTGAACCCACAAATTATTTCACTTGGCAAGTACAAATTCAAGCTACTCTTGAAGGATACGATTTATTTCGGTTCTTATATGGCTCACACAGAGCACCGACTGAAACTCTAACAGTCGCAAACGCTACAAGTCCAAATCCCTCCTACCTCACCTACAAACGTCAAGATCGAATCCTATACAGAGCCATTCTTGAAACTCTTTCGCCATCTGTGACAACTCTTGTCACTATGACCACATCCTCTTCTGAAATGTGAGAGATCCTCCAAACTACTTTTAGCAAACCCTCGAGTAGGGTTGTGCAAATATGAACCAGACCGGAAAACCGGACCGGTCTGGTCCCGGTCCGGTCCCCGGTCCAAGGATTTTGGAAATCCCGGTCCAATTCCGGTCCGGTTCCGGTCCGGATCGGAAAAGACCGGTTTGGACCGGAATTTATTTATTTTTATCATTTTATTAATTTTAATTTATATATTTTTTAAAAATCATATATATTATGTAAATATTAATAAAAATTATATATTTTTTTAAATATATTTTTTTAATTTTTGTAAAAATATATTTATTTTATTTTATTTAACTCCGGTCCGAACCGGTCCGAATCCGGTCCGGACCGGATTAATAAAAGTCACAATCTGATTGGACATCCATCATTTGCTATTTTTTCAGTTTTTAATTCAGAAGCTCAATTAAAGTAATATCTCGTTTCAACAATCTGATTGTAGTTCTTGTCAAATTAATAAAAGTCACAAGCTTCCATTTTATAAATCTTCTATTGTGTCATCTTATCCTCTTGAGGTTATTTATTCTGATTTATGGAGTTCTCCTATTATGTCCTATGATGGTCTAAAATATTATATTATATTTGTTGACCATTTTACTAGGTACACTTGGATTTATCCTATTAAAAAGAAGTCTGACACAAAACGTGTATTTATAAAATTAAAAGCCTTGGTTGAAAATTTCTTCAAAAACAAAATAAAAAACTCTTTATTCAATAATGGTGGTGAATATCTCGCTCTTCGAGATTTCTTATGGGTTGCAAGTATCACTCACTTGACCTCCCCACCTCACACTCCCGAGCATAATGACATTTTTGAACGGAAACACCGTCTCATTGTTGAAACTGGTATTGCTCTCCTCACACTCCGGTATACCACTTGATCACGGGCCTCATGCCTTGGTCACAGCGACATACCTAATTAATCGTCTACCAACTCCGAAACTACATCATGAATCTCCTTTTAGTTGTCTTTTAAAATCTCCTCCGAAATATGATAAACTCAAGAGTTTTGGGTGTCTTTGTTTTCCATGGTTACAACCTTATACTACCCACAAAGTTGAACCACGGTCCATTGCGTGTGTATTTATTGGTTACTCATCCACACAAAGTGTCTTCCAATGTATAGATCCCATTACTCGTAAAATTTACACTCGTAGAAAATGAGTTCCCATATACAAAAATGCACTTACATTCTACCCTTCCTAAAATCATATTCAGTCAAATCAGCGCAAATTTTCCTAATCGGGCCCCACAACCAACTAACCGTACCTCCTCCACCCATTCCTACGTACCATCTAATGAAACTCCACCAAATTCTATATCTCTCATCCCACTCACCAAATTCTATCATCAATAATAATTATTCAGCCATTCGTTCCTCTATAGAAACTGTTTCCACAATTTGTGGCACTTCTCTACTGTACACATATGTACAATGTATTATTGCCTAGTTTATATACAACGTGTACATAGATGAGAGTCGGATATATAAGGAAAGTTAGATACATATATATCCTTCTTGATTTCTTCACGGACGGCGAGAGAAATTAATAGGATCGAG
Source organism: Fagopyrum tataricum (assembly GCA_002319775.1). NCBI lineage: Eukaryota > Viridiplantae > Streptophyta > Magnoliopsida > Caryophyllales > Polygonaceae > Fagopyrum > Fagopyrum tataricum. The sequence continues at coordinate 46,490,298 of CM008286.1, read as the reverse complement.
TTTTTGCGTTTACAATTTGGATACGAGGAAAGGAGAAAGAGCAAGTTCTCTCGTGTGCTAGAAATAGAAAGAACGAAAGAGAATGAAAGCAAATGAAAAAAATAAATAATAAAAACTTAGATAATGTTTACTTTCCAAAACCCTAAATTTGGGATTAGATTGTTGAATTAGCTGATTTAGATAGGCTATCTTATCAAAATTTTTCTTATTTATTTACTAAATTTAATTAATTTGATTTGAATTGAATTGTAAAAAAAAAAGATTTAAATAAATTTACCAAAGTTAAAAATTGTAGTAATTCTACTTGTACGAGAAGTTGTAGAAACAGGCTTGATTAATGATGCTAATGCCAACTTATGCATGTATATGTCATTAAAAAACCAGCACTTTACTGAATCACACAGCGTTACATCTCGCAGCCCTTACGAAAATTCTGCTATCGAGCTCTTGGTCTTGTTGATATCGGCAGCTCCAAATTCTTGCTCAGCTGCAGAAGGGAAGACAACATCTGATTGATGTCAGGCCGGTCCTCGGGTTGTAGACCGGTGCAAGCCAAGGCTAGCTTAAGAAGCTGTATCAACACATCCACCTGTTCTTCGCTGATAGTCGAAGCCAGAGATGGATCGACGAGATTGTGCAACTTGACATCATCAATGATAGATTCACTTACAAGAGTTTGTAAGGTGATTGACAAGCCATCCTCTCCCACAATCCCTGTTGGCCTTCTTCCTGTTATGAGCTCCATTACTATGATCCCAAAGCTGAATATGTCAACTTTCGTCGTTGCAGATCTCATGTAAGCATATTCTGCAGGAACAAGACACAATCAAGCTTCATTTTTCACGTATGATGTCGAAAGGGAAGTGAAGTAACATTACCTGGTGCAATGTAACCAATTGTGCCTTGGAATGCAGATGAAATGCTGCTCCCATCCTGCATATTATGAACACCGAGCATCCTAGCTGTCCCGAAATCGCTAACATGCGCTTCCCAGTTTTTGTCCAGAAGAATATTTGAAGGTTTAAGATCACAGTGAACTATGGCAGAGTCAAAACCAAAGTGTAAGTAAGCTAGACCCTTGGCAACAGAGACAAGAAGGTTGATTCTCCTTGATAGCGTCCACACAACCCGATCCACACACGGGTCATGTATGATGCTGTCCAAGTTCCCCTTCTCCATGTACTGTAAAACCAAGGCCTTGAGCTTCCTGCTCTCCCATGCGTAACCCATCACCTTTACAAGGTTCCGGTGTCTCAGCTGGCTTAAGATGGTGACTTCTCTGTTGAAGCATTTGTCGGATTCCGCTGCAAACTCAACCAGATTCAGCTTCTTTATTGCTACCTGAACATAAACATAAGATATAATTTGGTAAATATTGTTAAATCTTGTCTATGTATATTAATGGTTAATATTGCATCAGGACACTACCATCTGTCCATCTTCCAATCTAGCCTTGTATACAGTACTTAGTTTGCTGGCTCCAATGACCATCTCCTCACTGAAGGAGTCTGTTGCAATTTCAATTCCTTGGGTTCGAATCTCCTCAAGTTCATTGCTGAAGGGTAGCCGCTTTCGGAGTTCTCAACGTCTCCTCTCTGCCTCTTGTCAAAAAATTGCTTATAAATAAAAGTTGCAACCACACAAGATGCGAAAACGATGACACAAAGAGGAATGATCAACGATGCCTTCTTAGAAGCATTGTGGTTGTTGCCTCCTTTACACGGTCCAAGGGAATTGGCTTGGCATAGAGCTTTGTTACCGAACAAACTCGAGGCCGGCAAGTTCTGGAAAACACCTGTATGTGGTACAGGACCTTCGAGGTGATTGAAAGAAAGATTGAGATGCTTCAAACTCGAAAGAGAACTCAAGTTGTTTGGGATTTCACCACTTAATCTATTCTCTGAAACATCAAGTGAGCTTAGTTGATCCAGATTCGCTATGCTTTGCGGTATTTGACCATCGAGTTGGTTTCTCGAAAGGTTCAAGTACACAAGCAAATCCAACTCGCCGAGAGCATGTCCATCAATCGGACCCGTAAGCATGTTTCCAGACATATCTAGGGAGAACAAGTTTCTACAGTTTTGAAGTGTGGATGGAATATGGCCTGAGAAGTTGTTGTTAGAGATGTCAATGGCTTGAACCATTCCAAGGGTACCAATCTCATCAGGAATGTTTCCTGAGAAAGAATTATGTGAAATGTTCAAGTATATTTGTAGGGTTTTCATGGTTTGTATGACAGTATGTGTTAATGGGCCGGAAAAATTATTGTGTGATAGATCTAGCTTCATGAGTCGAGTGAGTTTAGCAACGGTTTGAGGAATGAAGCCAGTGAAAAGATTTCCACTCAAATCCAATATTGAAAGAAGCTCAAGATTTGATATTGAAGATGAAATTTGACCTTTGAGTTTATTATTTTGCAGCTCAAGAAGAGTGAGATTTGACATGGTAAAAATACCTTGAGGAATTTCACCTTCAAATGAATTATCATTCAAACTGAGTCCTTGTAAAAGAGAGAGCTGTGAAAGTGCAGAAGGTATCCGCCCTGAGAACCAATTATCATCGAGATACAATGTGAGTAGGCTTCTTAGATTGCCAACCTCAGCTGGTATTTCCCCAACAAGAGAATTACTGAAAGCTTGAAATAGTTTGAGATTAATGAGCTGACCGATTCGCGAATTCAGTGACCCGGAAAAGTTGTTGTCAGCGAGGTCTAAAAGCACAAGATTAGTGCAATTGTAGAGCTCAATTGGGATCTCACCAAACATTTGATTACTCCCAACAGCGAAAGTGGTGAGATTGGAAAGCAAACCCAACCCTCTAGGAAGTGTGCCTGTCAAGTTATTATAAGCCAAACCAATACCAAGAAGAGAAGTACAGTTACCTATACTAGAAGGAAGAATACCGTTAAGACGGTTATTGTTCAATGTGAGGTTCAGTAACTTGCTTAGAGAGCCTATGTTCGCCGGAATCTCGCCGGTTAGAAAATTGAAACTAGCTGCAAAGTATGTTAGATTTTCCAAGGAAAGCAACGAAGAAGGAATCGTTCCAGTAAGGTAATTAGAATGTAATGTAAGAACCTCTAAGGAAACCAAAGATCCGATTTTGAAAGGTATATTTCCCATTAGCTGATTATGTGAGAGGCCTAAATGAGTCAAAGATTTACAATTGAGTAGAGTTAAAGGAATTGTGGATACTAGCTTGTTCTTATAGAGCCTCAATTGCGTAAGACCACGTAAATGGCCGAGCTCATGTGGTATGATCCCCGTGAACTGGTTTGTGTGTACGTTGATGATGCTAAGATTCTTGCAGTTGCCTAACTCGTGAGGAATTTTCCCAGAAAGCGAGTTTTCGAATAGTTGAAAATTAACTTAACTCGATAAGTTTCCGATTTCTTGAGGGATGAATCCGGTGAGATGGTTTTGGCTAAGGTCAAGAAGCTCAAGTGATTTAAGATTGGAAATAGAATCTGGGATAGTTCCATCCAAGGCATTAGTGTAAGCTGAAAAGGAGATAAGAGTAAGCGAGTCTCCTATGTTTGATGGGATTACACCAGTTAGTTGATTATTGCTCAAGTCAAGAATCGACAAGGAAGTGCAATTGGTAATCTCAATAGGAATGGTTTCGTTAAGTAAGTTGGTTTCCAGATCTAAGAACTGCAGAATCTTAAGTTTAGCGAGTCGCGGCGGAATGCGGCCAAATAATGCATTCGAGGAGAGATCAAGAACCTCAAGGGTTGAGATGTTTCCGAGGAAGGCGGAAATCTGGCCTTCGAGTTGTGACTGTGAAAGAGAGATGGAAATGACATTGAAAGAAAGAAGATGATCACAAGCAATGCCAGTCCAGTTGTAATGGTGGTTGGTGTTAGTCCAGCCGGATAAAACACCAAGTGGGTCTTTAGTGATTGAAGCCTTGAAGGCGTTCAAGGCTTCTATTTGGATTTGGATTTTGGTTTGTTCATGTAGAATGGAAGAACATGAGAGACAGTAGGTGATGACCAGGAAGAACACAAGACTTTTTGACACCATTTTTTGAATTGGGAGAGATGGAAGGTATGAGATTGATTCAAGGCTTTTTATATAGAAAATGTTGAAGCTATTACTCTGACCCATTAGGATTGGAATTTTGGGTCACGGGGAAGAAAGGGAAAGGCCTAAATTCTCAGTCAACTGAGAATAACTCATTAAGGTCCGTTCGGTTTGAACTCCGGAAATGGAAACGTACCTAGTTCATACGTATACTCATTTCATGATGTTGTTGGGAATAATTCCTTGTAGTTTGAAATAATTATAGGAGAAATTGATGAGTCTTGATACTCTATAGGTTAACAAAATGTGAGGAAGCAAGTGCATTTTGAATAAAACATGGAATAATTTCATGAACAATGTATCTATGTGAACGAGAACCATTTTCAATCTGTTTCCGTTTTCGAAATTACAACCAAACCGAGGGTAAATCTATTAATCTCTTTTGACACTATTCTCCAACTTAGCTTGTTAATAGTTTTACTCTTTCACACTTAGCCATTTCCATGAAGTAGAAACCAAACGGGCATAATTATACGTACGACTTCCAAGTCATATAATCAGTCAGCCATAGAAAATTAGTAAGAGTGAATCAAGTGATCTGAATCCGACAGCTGGTTGTCATCAACGCGACAGAGTTGAATTCAACTCCCACTATATCATAGAATTGCATCTCCACAAACAAAAAATCTAGAAGCATCACCAAAATTTCCGCGTTAAGGAATAAGAATTTTCTCTCAAGTGTCTAAATAAGACTTTCTCATTATGGTAACTTTGATTAAATAAATAAGACAGGGAAGAAAAGTGTCTGCTTGTGTCGATAAACTATTGTAGATTAGTTATATTATAAATAATGTTAAAATAAACTAAATTACTAATTTAAGATAGGAAAGAAAAGTGTTCCACATCAATAAAATTTTAATTGGTGAGATACTATATAACATTAGGATACTCTTCGAATTGTCATTTGGTTTTAAAATGAAATTTATGTGATTGTGCGGATAAACTATTAAATTTAACTGATGTGTCCTTCAAGTCTTTGATCAAAAAAGGATATAAGAAAATGTTCTCATTGTATTAGAGGAGGTCCATCCACGTCCACTTTCCTTACTATACAGATTATCTAAAATGAGAATAAGATGTGAAATCCGTAGAGAAAAAAAGTTGTAGGCAAGCTATAAAGAGATTGAAATATCAACCGAGAAAAAAAAAAGTGCGAAATGTGTCAAGTGTGAAGTACTTTAGATTATTAACAAGTTACTCCTCCTATTGTTGTCTTTGATCCGAGATGGATACAAGAATAAAATAAGGTGTATTTACCCGAAAGTTAAATGCACGACAAATAACTACTTAGACACGTGAAAATATATGCATTTCTTAAGTCATTCACATTAAATTGTACTATTTCTAAACCGCATAACTTATGCACTTTCTAAGGCGCGTAAACCATGCGCATCACAAGCCGCATGATCCCAGTTTGTTTCAAATTGCACGCATGGTTTATGCGCCTTGTGATGTGCATGGTTTTACGTACACTAGGAAGCGCATATACCATGCGCATCACAAGCCGCATGATCTCAGGTTTGTTTCACACCTTCAGCGAATCCCAGGTTTGTTATTCAAGCGGTAAAAAAAAATTCCGGGATTGATACGTATTAGTGTTCGCCTCGTAATGCGTACAAAACAGGTTTACATAAATTTCCGTTCTATAAGTGGCTTTGTAGGGAATCGGGTGTAACTCACAACTTCGAAGTCATACCGTCTTCGTAAGTACAAAAAGAACTATTAAAAATGGATTTGGATGATGGTGATCAAAGCCTTGAAGTACAAACTTATCTCAATTTCACAACTTTTTTGACTCAGCCAACCGGTGGCCGGATCGGAATTCTATGCTTCATCATTTGCAATCAATAGGTGCTTCTTACAACATGATATTGACGATAAAGAGTACTTCGCCAAGTACCGAAAAATGACTTGGGAGGATATGGTTGTCATGTGAGAACAGTGGAACTTTCAAATCAAAGGAGAAGATGAAGAAGAAGAATAATGTAAGTCACAACCCATGAAAATTATCACTAAGTTATCGTGCTGTCCTTTTTGTTTGTACAGTTTTGATGTTGAGCGAGATTAGTGGATGATTCAAGGGATGTGTGGGCATCACAATCACGATCTTCCACAAAGGTATTAGGCCATGCATTTGAAGGATGGTTCACGCAAGAGCAATATCAACATGTGAGGTGGTTGTCTTCAATTGGTACCGAACCTGAAGCATTATTGACAGACTTGCAAATGGGGGACCCGACATGTGTCACCTCAATAAAATAAATCTATAACGCACGAGGAAATATAAAGAAGGAAGACCGGGAATTGAGGAGCATTACCCAGTATACACTAGATTTACTAGCACAAAAGAACTACTTCACGAGCATTGGACAGGCGGATGGAAGTGAACAATGAGCGACATGTTTCTTGCTCACTCAAACTAAAGACACTTGTTGTCTTTATTTCCATATGTCATTGTTTTGGACAACACCTACAAAACCAACAAGTAAGTTTTTTTACATATATGTGTTGTGGTTATTTGGTTTAATGTTTCTTCAAAATTAATAATTTGTGTGATAGTTATGGAATTTTACTAGTGAAATTAAATGACAATAACTTTACTTTATCGATGTTCGATCGGTTGCATGTTATCACACTTTTTTAATTTTCTTGTACTTTATTACCTTGCATATAGGTACAATATGCCACTTTTGGAAATCATTGGTTTTACGTGTACGAATTAGAACTTCAGTGCCACATTTGTTTTCATGTCCAAGGAGAGTGAAGAAAGTTATAGTTCGGCAGTGAATCGACTTGCTAATTTGTACGGAGAAGGTGTGAGGCCACAAATGATAATGACGGACAGAGAGTTGGGAATAATAAACGCATTCAAGCAAGTATACCCGATGAAAAGCATATGTTATGTTGGTGACACATTGGTTGTAACATTGGAGATGTTGCTTTGGGTAGAACGGGTTCTAAGGAGGCTCGTGACAAGTTCAATAGTGATTGTCATAAACTTTTCTCATACAAGACAAAGGAAAAGTACGAGGCTCGGTCAAGGGGGTTGTATGTGTCATTGGGTAAAGTAGAGGGTTTTAATGACATATCTCGAGGGTACGTGGTTAACTCCATATAAGAAGAGTATGGTCATATTCTGGACAAACACCGTCTATCACTTTGGCTTAAGGACTTCTAGTAGGTAAATTTTAATTACATCTATATTTTAAAATAACTTACCTCCGGGCGGTATCAATTTATTACAATACATATTAATATATTTTTGTAAAATTACAGGGTGGAGTCTTCACACTTTGTTTTGAAAAGAAGGTTGAATTCTTTTATTGGAGAATTTGACACGGTGATCACATATATAAGTCATTTCATGACGAACTAGATTAATGCGGGCAGGGGTTCTCTAGATATTGCATGAACAACTAGGCAAACCGAAATGACTTATCACTTCATATTTGCACGGTTAGTTGGCAAGATCTCGAAACAATGTTTTTATAGGTTGTTTGACACATACAACAAGGTGAAGTCGGGAAATATACAAGATGAGTGCTCTAACAAGTGGTTTCCAACTTGTCTCAGACTCTCCTGCATACATGATATTGCCTTGTGTATACAAAATAATGTTCCAATCATGCCATGAGAAATAAAAAGTGTTGGTCTCCGGATATCAATCCTCGACGAAAGCCGATATGAGAACGTGATCGACAGGGTCCCAATGGAGTCACGAAAAGAAGTGAGGCCATTGTGTTGGACAACTGTCATCCATGAGACGGGGTCACGTGGTACGTGCTTGTCCCAATAAGTAATCCACTTCCCACGATGGTGCACCTTTAGAATTTTATCAACTTAATATCGAAATAAATAGTTTTAATCACTTGTTCAATTAAGATGACAATTGTTCCATGAATACACAATCGACAACATATCTTGACCCCTGACCAAATAAGACCGGCAATGTGTGGTATAGTCCACAAGTAGATCGGTCACTCGAGGAGCTCCGGAAGAACCCAAATTTTGAGGGCTCTCTTCCTCAATCAGTGCATGTTGGAATCAAACACCCTCTAGCCCCACCGGCACATCCGTTGACCCCAAGGGTTTATTCACAATACCCACATGCAGATCCTCCTCATGTGTGAGGTGTTGTGTCGGAGTTGGATCTTGTAATGTTGGATGGAAACCGTCAATTGCTTGTGTCGCGCTTGATATAATAGGGGTCCTTTGTCGAATATCACTCGGAGAACCCTCAAATAAATCTTCTACCATTGGTGTCCACATACCCTATGGTTGTATAACAGGAGCCTCTGTGCTATCGAATGAACTAGCCGTTGGGAGCATGTCATCGTCGGGTGTGAAAAATCCCTCTAAGATATTGTCGCCCACAAATAGAACAACAACATCCACGGGCGCAACAACAATCTCTACGGTGTCTTCATTCAAAACTGTATCCGGGACATTTTCACATAGAAGTAGTAGTTTAAATTGTTGTTGAGCTCGAGCGGATTGTGTGACATTTCGATTGTGTAACCGACATCGCTACAAATAACGATCAATCTAATATTAGGTTCATCTTTTAATCATCAAGTTAATAATTAAACAATTTACACTGCTTATCTTCATAAAAATTGTGCCGGTCCTAAAGTCCAGTGGGGAGGATACAAACTACAATGAAATTAATTGGTTAGATATACTATTAACGGTCAAAAATTAATCTTTATGAAGTTTTGACACGCTCTTGCCTAGTAATCATGTCCCGCATTTGGCTCGATGATCTGTCGAGAGGAAGATGCAACACCATAAGCCGCTAGGAGCTCCTTCATTGTGCTAAGGATAGAATATATTTTCACATATGACGTCTTATTATGTCTTTCGGAAATCCTGAGATTTCGATCCATCCATATTTCCCCTGCAACCACAACCCATATTTGAAGGTTGATAAATTACATCCAATTACGTATAAAGACACGTCCATTTCCAATATGAATGATCTCCGGAAAGAGATTCCACATTTCTCGTGCATGAGGGTAGTCATAAAGAGCATGCATATGAGTTTCCTCCTTATCACAAAAATCACATTCCATTCCCGGGCGCATGAAACGCCTATTCAATTGTTGTTTATAGGGAAACACCTCTCTACAAGCCTTCCAAACAAAATTCTTTAGGGATAGCCTCAACTTTAACTTTTATAGCTTTATCTAAAAATATCTTACCTTAGTTCCACCAGAACACTCATGGGATCCTTCCTCCATCTCCTTGATATTCATCCTCATATAATATACATATTTTACTAAGAAAATTCCATCCGACAATGAATATCATACAACTTCATCCTTCACCTCGTGATGAATCAACGGGATATTTTATGAGTTTTCTCCTTACCGCAAAATATACATTCCATTCCCGGACAATTAAAACACATACTCAGTTGTGTATAAGGCAACAACTCCTTACGAAACCTCCAAACAAAATTCTTTAGGGATGGCCTCAACTTCGATTTTCATAGCTTTCTCTAGAAATATCTAACCTTAGTTCCTTCTCCTTGATACTCATTTCCATTTGATGTCCATATTTTACTGATAAAATTTTAGCCGACGAATAATACCAAAAAAAACTTTAACCTTCGCCTCGTGATGAATCAACAAGATCTTAAGCACAACCTCCGAATCACATATAACTCGTAAATAATGATACAATCATCATTATTTATGAGTTATGTGATACACCAATGCATTGTATTCTATTAACTTAGTATATGAGTTTCTCCCTTAACACAAAATATACATTCCACTCCCGGTTACATAAAACGCCTATTCAATTGTTGTTTACAAGGCAACACCTCCCCACAAGCCCTCCAAACAAAATTCTATAGGAATGGCCTCAACATAAATTTACATAGCTTTCTCCAAAAATATATTACCTTAGTTCCATCGGAATACTAGTGGGACCCTTCCTCCATCTCCTTGATATTTACCGCCATATAATATACATATTTTACTGAGAAAATTCCATCCGACGAGAAACACCATACAACTTCATCCTTCGCCTCTTGATGAATCAACGGGATCTTAAGCACAACCTCCGAATCGGTAGTGTATAACTTAACTCATAAATAATGATATGGTCATCATTATTTATGACTTATGTGATACACCATTAATGCATTGTATTATATCAACTTAGAATATGAGTTTTCTCCTTACCAAAAAAAAAATATATATATATATATATATATATATATATATATATATATATATATATATATATATATATATATATATATATATATTCCATTCTCGGCATAAAATACCTATTCAGTTGTTCTTTACAAGGGACACCTCCTTACAAGCCCTCCAAACAAAATTCTTTAGGGAAGACCTGAACTTAAATTTTCATAGCTTTCTCTAGAAATATCTCACCCTAGTTCCATCGGAACACTCGTGGGAACCCTACCCATCTCGTTGATATCCATCGCCATATGATATACTTTTTTTTCTTGAGGAAATTCCATCCGAGGAGAAATACCATACAACTTCATCCTTCATCTCTTGATGAATCAACGAGATCTTAAGCACAACCCCCGCATCGTTAGTATCACAAAACTCATAAATAATGATATAATCATCATTATTTACGAGTTATGTGATAAACCAATGCATTGTATTCTATTACCTTAGTATATGAGTTTCCTCCTTACCACAAAACATACATTCCTCTCCCGGACACATGACGATCCTATTTAGTTGTTTACAAGGCAACACTTCCATGGAATCCCCCAAACAAAATTCTTTAGGGATGGCCTCAACTTTAATTTTTACAGCTTTCTCTAGAAATATCTAACCTTAGTTCATCATAAAACTTGTGGGACCCTTCCTCCTTCTCCTTGATATTTATCGCCTTATGATATACATATTTTATTGAGAAAATTCTATCCAGTGAGAAATACGTCCATCCTTCACCTCATGATGAATCAACGGTATCTTAAGCACAACCTACGCATCGGTAGTATATCACATAACTCATAAACAATTATATAGTCATCATTATTTATGAGTTATGTGATATACCTGTGCATTGTATTCTATTAACTTAGTATATGAGTTTCCTCCTTACCACAAAATATACATTCCATTTCGGGACACATGAAACGCCTATTCAGTTTTTGTTGAAAGGGCAACACCTACCTACAAGCCCTCCAAACAAAATTCTTTAGGGATGACCTCAACTTCAATTTAAATAGCTTTCTGTAGAAATACTTACCTTAGTTCTATCATAACACTCGTGGGACGCTTCCTTCATCTCTTTGATATTCATCCCCACATGATATACATATTTTACTATAAAATTTTTCATCCAATGAGAACTATCATACAACTTCATCCTTCACCTTGTATGAATCAACGAGATCTTAAGCACAACCTCCACATCGTTGGTGTATCATATAACTCATAAATAGTGATCTAGTCATCATTATTTATGAGTTATGTGATACACCAATGCATAGTATTCTATTAACTTAGTATATGAGTTTCCTCCTTACCACAAAATATGCATTCCATTTCTGGACACATGAAACGCATATTCAGTTGTTGTTGGCAAGGCAACACTTACCTACAAGCCCTCCAAAAACAATTCTTTGGCGATGGCCTCAACTTCAATTTTCATACCTTTCTCTAAAAATATTTGACCTTAGTTCCATCAGAACACTCGTGGGACCCTTCCTCCATCTCCTTGATATACATCGCCATATGATATACATATTTTACTTAAGCAAATTCCATCCGATGAGCATCACCATACAACTTCATCCTTCGTCTCGATCGTATGAATCAACGAGATCGTAAGGACAACCTCCACATCGTTGGTGTATCACATATCTCATAAATAATGTCCTAGTCATCATTTTATATGAGTTATGTGCTACTGTATTATATTCTATTAACTTAGTGTCCGGTTAGATCAACCTTTTATGATATGAATATATCTAGTATTTAAAGTCGTTTTAACTATGAACAAAAATAAATATTGGACTTATTAAAACTTAATGTATATTCTTATATGGATTCACTAATTTACTAATACTCTTTCTATGTTTAAAAATTTAATATATTGATTGATCAACGTATGCATAAGTTTTTCAATATTTTAAGAATCTATACCTATTAATTGGGCTTTCACTCGATCAATTAATTATATCCAAATAAATTACGAAATATTCTCGTGTAAACTCACAAGTAAATCATGGATTGCCCTTAGTTTTTAAAATTTATTTTTAGTACCTCTTAATATACTTAGGGGCAGGGCTTGTATTTTTTATTTTTTATTTCTAATATTTTGTATACCTTTGACTGAAAATATACATTATTTTGAATAATTTTGAATTGGGTAATTTCCCTACTGTCATCTAATCAATTAATTAGATGAATGTATGTAAATAATATTTTTCAAAAATCACATTCTTCTCTGGTAACAAATAACATATATGGCTAATATACTATATATATTTACATTGGCTCACATACATGTAATATAATTGGAACGTGTACATCCCCTCTCTCACAAATGACAGCAAGAGAGTTATGAAATAAATTTATCATTCAAGGTATAGGATTTTGTACATCACCCAAATCCATAATTACTTAATAAAACTAATTAGATATGGATGAAAATTTACCTATAAAACACCATTCCCATTGAATACATTATTACCAAAACTCAAAAGAATCAAAACATGGCTAAGAAACCAAGTTTGGGTAGGCAGAAGATCAAGATCGCTCGGATCGAGAAGCCGAACCATCGGCAAGTGACCTTCTCGAAGCGCCGATCAGGGCTCTTCAAGAAGGCTTGCGAGCTCTGCACGCTTT